>JAKTWD010000572.1:0-58767 GCA_030581935.1 Metschnikowia corniflorae
GTCATGGCCGAGGAGCCCGTGGAGAGTCTCTCCAGCTTTGAGAGTTTCATCGAGGTGTTGAACGCAAGCTCGTAGTCGTAAGCGCCGGTGTCCAAAACGCCCGAGCCACGGTCGTAGAACTTGCCCACGTCCGACCCGAAGAAGATCGGCTCGTTGTTTTTCAACATGGCAATCGCCGCCTTTTTGATGGCAGGCAACTCGAGGTTCACGTACTCGATGGGCTTGCCCCCCGAAACGTTGTTCAATCTGTCGACGGTGTACAACTTGTTGTACGCGTTTCTGGGGTCGTGGATCAACGAGAACCGTTTGGAGGCATCGTACTCGGTGTGGGTCTTGTAGAAGTCGAGCGGCGACGTGGCAAAGGACTGGAACTTGCCCTTTTCGTCGATGAACTCCCACTTGAACAGGTCATCTGGTTTTGGAGGCGTCCCCAAAGACAACGCGATGATGTTGTACACCTCCTTGTTCATGGCGTTCTTGACCGCAAGAAGCTCAGCCTCAGGCGTGTGTTTTGCCACCAATTTCCGCAAGACCAACGCGTACTCCCTCAACTTGTCTGTCAAGATGTAGTTGAGCGAGGACGTGGCGGTGGACTGGGCGTTATCGGGAAAAACCTCGTTGGGCACCACCCCGTATTTCTCAATAATGTTGACGATCATGTCCCACTGGCCGCCGTCGCTCACCAGGCCGGCCATCAATGACTGCAAGAGCCTCGAATCCAAGGGCTCCGCGGCGGTGTCGATGGCGTTCTCCAAGAAAAAGTTGGCCTTCTCCAACTTATCGTAGAAAAAGAGGTAGCTCTGCGACAACTGGAATCCGGCAGGGTCGAGGTTGTACTTCTTGATCACGTGTGCTCGCAACACGTTGCAGGTGGCGAAAATCCAGCACCGGCCCAGGGATTTCTGGTTGTTGAGGAACGACGGCGATCCCACGGTATCGACCTCCACGTTGAAAATATACCGGTCTCTCAAGGAGAGCTGCAGGTCGCTGTTGGCCACGATATCTGTGATGGCGCTTTTAGCCAAGGCGTTCTGCGTGAGCCTGTTTTTCGGGTCCTGCAATAATCTGGCTTCCCAGGAGGCGAGATTCTTAGTGGTAATGGCATTGGACGAGTCAGACTCGATACTCAAGCCGTCCACGAGAGTGTGCAATTGCGAGAATTCAGACTTTTCGTTGAAAACTTCTTCCGACGATTTCCTAGAGCTTGACTCGGATTCGGTCTTGGGGTCTTTTGACGCGGCGGCTCCCATTATTGTTTTAGTTGCAGTCCAGCTGGGGTAATCCGAGTACTCTGAGTAATCTGAGTAATGATCTGAGGTAATCAGAGAATAAAACAGCAGTGACCTGAAATGATTCCGCGAGAATTTGTTACAGTTGAAACAAGATGAAACAAGGCTACTCCAGTTCAAACTATCTCAGAATTTCGAACTTCTTCCAACTTTTGTGGGGAATCGTGTCTTTATATATTCGCGGTGAGCCTTATCTCGATAAGCAGAATCCTGCAGATTGCGAGACCACCAGGGTAAATTCCCGGGTGAATATTGAATGGGATACTAGACCTGTTCTTGATGGTAATTTTTTCGTTTTTTCGTTTCTTCATTTTTCTCAATTTTCTCAAAGTTCCGCCATTTTCCGCCATTTTCCGCCATTCTGAGTACTTGGCTGTCTTTATTGCTTTCTCAAAAGCTCATCCCGTTGAATGAGGTCAAATCAGTGTTTCTGAGATAGCGCCACTGTTGACTCCGCACGGAGTGTGGCTCGAATCGACCGTGCGGCTTCGATTGGCTCCTTTCGAATCTCGGCACGAAACAGACCTCAAGCGTTGAAACCGCCCCTATGCATATCAATGTATTTGGATTGAACTTCGATTTCATCTCTTGGTCATGATAAGCTCAAAATGTAGCAAAAGTTGACATTTTCAGACTTGGGGCCAGTGTTGCGGGTAGTGTTGAGATTTATTAGTAATTAATTACTATTTCACCATGAACAACAAAACTGAGCACTAAAGCATGAACATGACTTGTACACGAAGCTTGCTGATTTTAACATTTTTTCTACCATTTAATTTTGATAAGATCACCTGCTACCTTTCGCATGAAATGCTCTTCCATCAGCACTTCTTTCTCTCCACCCAGCACTTCATCCATGTCTTCAATCTTTCCTAAAACTTTCTCAAAGCCCACAAAATGAGCCCGATACTGGAGAAAAGCCAACAGCTTTGTTCTACGCGCCAGCAATATATTTCTTTTCTTTGTAACCACATCACCCAATTGTGAAAATGATGACTCAACGCGCAGACTTTGCTGGAAATGTTAGATAGCTTTTGGCCATCTTACAGGAGAATGTTTTCCTCGAGCTCGATAAAAGAGATTAGGTTATTCGGCTCTCAACGCTCTTTTGACTTTCAATAACACCTAAGTTCTTCATGCTCATCGTCAAAAGGTTTGTCTTCAAGAAAACAGCCGGAGCGATCACGCTTAGCAATGATTTGAATTCAAGGCTCGTTCTGCGCTTTTCGACAATTGCGATTCTTTTCCAAATTGTTTTTTAAGCATAAATAAACAATTTGCAGATAAATTTTAGTCTTCGAAATGATGTCCTCTGCAAAATTCGTTTGTTCGAAAAACTTGAGGAAGTCCTACTCGAAACTCCAGACTTCATCGGAGGTTTTTTCTATAGAATATATAGTTTTGCTGAGATGAGGTTCGTACAGCAGCCGAACCATAGCACCCCTCAATGTGATTTCTCTAAAAAGAAAAAGATCTTGAGCCTGGGATCAAGTACGGTCGCGAGAAATTGTTTTTCATACGCCCAAGGCTGATAATCAACAAGTGATCAAGACCATATTTCGCCTTTCTTTGATGTTGGACCTCGTGCATTTTGAGGAAGATGCAAAAGAGAGTTTTGTGTAGACAATTGGGGAGTTCACAGAGTCTACCCATAATACCATCGGGCCTGATGTTCTTCGCCGGTCAATAAAAAGCTTCTTACAAGAGCTGGAGAAGGTGAGGTACGAGCTCTTGCTTTTGGCGGCAAAAATTCACCTGTACGAAGTGCAGAAGTTTGCGGAACATCCTGACAACAACATGCCTACAATCACTGGGCAGATGTTTGCTCATGTAATGCACTTGGCGCGATTGACCCGGCTATCCACACAAGGGTAAGGCCAGAATGCTCGATGGGCTCTCTAAAGATGTGTCCAGCCGTCAATTGGCGTACTTATTTATGCAAGCACCGAAAACAGCGCCTAATTCAGACCAGCTTGGTGACCATTCGGCGAGTCTTACACGGTACTTGTGTGATTCAAATTGGGCAGATCCATAAATGGGAAAGTATTCTTGAAGCTTTGTGTAAGAAGCCTCGAGTCCTCGATCAAAATACGGATTCGGGTGTTTGAGCAGTTTCGTATTTAGACCTCTAAGGTTCTCGAAAAGATTATGAAAGTAAGGGATGGTCAAGCTGAAGGTAGATACTTTGCTAGCTTGTAGATTAAGGGTTGGGGCTTCAAAGATCTCAAAACTGCGGTGCAAAATCTCTAAGTATTCCCATTCGAGTTCGCTAATTTCGAAGCTTTCGAGACCCAAATGCTTTTGGTCTTTCTTATCTAGACGGCCAAGTTATGCCAATACATAGTTAATTTCTTTTGAGATGAAGAGCTCGCTTGATCATTTTGTACGTCGAAAGGCAGCGAGTTTCATAATCCAATACCGGCTCTCCTTGGTTTTGTCTTGCAACTTTCGTATCTTGGCCTGGTGTTCATGGCCTGGTGTTCAAACGCTATCTGGAGAAGTGATTTACTGTTAACACCTTTTACAAGCCTTCGAATGAGATTGGGTAGTGACTTCACTCGATTCGAAAAATTCTTCAAAAATACTTCAAAAAGGGAGATAGTTCAACAATTCGCCGTATGCTCTCAGCAAACGCTCTAGAATGCTGCTTCTCGAAAAACGTGTAATGCAAAATAAAATCTGTGCAAAAATTCAATACGTGACCGGCGCAACGTATATTCCTATCAAGTTTGACGTCCCTAGGGTTAAATTGGTCGAGTAGAACACTCATAACCGAGGCATTGTTCCTCTTATTAAATACAATATGGTTTCCAAACCAAAACTTTGATAACGTCCTGGACAAACGAGAACAATACTCCTCCTGTTGGGGATTTCACACTGAGCACCTCATATCCAACCACATAATTCTTGAATTCAAAGAATTTCCCGAAAAAGTTAAATGTGATCCCCAAAAACTTGTTTCGATCACTGGCTCTCCACTCATCAAGTGAGCGAACTGGCTCTCATTCATGGCAAGCTTCTTTATGAAGGCATCCACTTCTGTATAGTACATTTACTCAAGCGTCCTTGTGATGAGCGAACACGATATGTCCTTTTGTAGTCTTAAAGTTCATGTTCTTAGCTCCTTTGATTTCTATGGAAACATGTAGTCGGTGCCAGCCTGATATACGTTGTGCACACCATGTAATATACTGATAAATAGTATGTGTATCGTAAAATTATACGACTCTGTTACTAAAGAAGGGCCTGTCGCTGTCGTAGCTACGATTGCGAACAATCGTTAACGTTGACAATATTTACGATGAATTCACGATGCGACTCAACACTGCCACAAAATGGCGAAATATTATACTTTGCCTATCATGAATTGTGAATCGGGCTCGTTGTATCTCAAAGAGCAATTTTCAACACAAAATTGTCTCGCTCTGGTTGTGAGCGTCCCTTGAAAACACGGTGGTCGTGACAAAGGGGCAGCTCCCATATTCAAGTATGGTCTAATCGTTTGTAAGCACCTGCGTTACGTCGAAGACCAGTATAGAACAATCACACTTCAATGTTACATTTTTAATAGCTGAACGACGTATCGACCTGGCCAATCAATACAACACACACTTCAAGGGGAAGTTCTCGACCGCGATCGAGTTGATGGTCGTGTTAGAGCAGATGAAAACCTTGAGTCTGGATGGGATCTCGGGACCATATCGGGTTTTGCGATATTCTGCGTCATGCCACCGTGATACGAATCATCTAAAAGCTTGCTGCTGTTCGCACAATACGCACTCTGTTCTCGGTAAGAGTACCGGTTTTGTTGGAGCATCTCACCGAACGCAAGACACGAGCCAAGTTTCCGTTCTGGGCCATTCTGGTGGTTGCAAAAGCCAACGCAGGTGTGACAGCCAAGGGCAAGATTTCAGGCACGCTCACAACAACGATCGCGACCGCAATTATGAGGATATTGACAAAATTCTTTCTCTTTTACGCACCTGTTTGCGTGTCAAGTTCCCACCCGGGGCGATGTTCAAGTTCCATCAGGGGCGATGTTCACACAGAAGCGAGTGAATAACCGATTTAAACACGAAGGCCACGAGAAACCCGTGCTCTGAAATACCCTCTGCGAGGTAGTTTAACCGTGCTTGTAATGGGGTGACCTCTTTCTCTAGAGGAAGGGAGGATATGGTTCTGCCATGGATGAGTTGGAGCCCACCGCAGTGACAAAAGCGTTTCCGATCCACGGAAGCACCTTGGCTCCGGATTTGAGTATTGGGTCTATGAGCTTCATTTATAGCGACCTAGTATCCTCGCCGAGCCGCTCAAAAAAGCCATGGCCTCGTTAGTTACTAGATGGTTTGGACTCACCGGTCAAGGCGGACTCGTCACACTCAACCTCACCAGAAATTGAAACAGAGTCTACGGAACAACGTCACCGGTCTCAAGAACAACCACATCACCAATAAGAAAGTCGTAGATCGAAGCCATGTGCTTATCGCCATTGCCAAACACTACAATTACGCGGTCCTCTTTCTTCGAGTTGAGCTAAGCAAACTGCCGCTCTTCTGGTGATCCTTGGCAGCATTAACCACGACTACTATCGCCACCGCAGCGATGACGGCCACACTCTCGACCCGGCCCACCTTGATGTCACGGTCAAAAATCAAGCCCTTATCTTTCATGGCCTCGTAGCAAAGTACAAAAAGGACTTTGCTTCTTTTTGGGGAGATGGTCGCGACCGTACCGGGGATATGGTCGTCGTTCTCGGCATTGGAGTCCAAGCCAGGCGCAGTATCACTGCCTAGGTTCTTGCTAATGATCCAAGCCTCCAAGCTCATGGAGCTTTTTTCTCGTGGATTGTCTATGAGAGTCAGAAGTCCTTGCGGCCCTTGGAGTTTGCGAGGACCCTTTAGTGGAGCCGAGCATTGGTGCATCAGAATCCAGTAGAAAGATACTATCTGCCTGAAGTCGCTCAAACCAATTTGTGGCTCGGGGCTCACTGCTACCAACAGACGACCGAAGATCGCCAGGTTCGATCCCAATTATTACCAAAATTGTTGTTGGATGTTGTAGTGTCCGCCAATTTACCTTCCCGTTTGTTGATGGTCGGTGAATCGAAAAAGACCCTCTTATGGTCTTATCAGTAACGGTCTTTCGCAGAAGATCGTCATTGACCAAAGATCGCAAGCAAATCATTGTATTTCAAGACAACAGTAAGACTCGTTTGAAGGAGGTCATGGAGTCCAGATACTGAGGCAACATCGATCAAACAGTCTGCGATCCGGATAAGCGCGAGCTTGTCGAGCCTGTCTTTCATCACCTTTTCCAGGACATGGGTGTAGAGTAGTGTTATAATGGTGTAACTAGTCCTCATAAGGCCAGCACAACCTTTTCTGGAATCGGCTTTCCAATCCGAATATGTATACTCAGGTTTGGGTGGTATCCTCTTTTGAATAGATTCCCAGTGAAAATAATATAGCTTAAGCATTTTATTACAAAAAATTGGAATCACATTCTCGAAGGTCTCGTTTCAATGACTTTATGGGTTTCATATGAATACGTCCTCTTGAATTACCCTCTCTTCAACACATCACTAACTCTTCGGAAAACTACCTCTCAAAGAAGGAGAGTTTCGAGATCCCATCAATTCCAAGTGAAAGAAAGACAAACACCCAAAGATTCGAGTCCTGATTACCCCATAGAGGTCGCCCAGCCCTCCTACGCAACACAGTCCGAAGCGCTCTTATCATACAGCCACATCTCAGGACATCAAAGAAACAACTCGAAATATTCCATTAAAATGACTTTAACAAACCAGTAAAGGCTTTTCATGTTTTCGTACGTGACGTCTTGTGGAGCTAGCATCTCTCGAAATGCATTGGGTTTGTGAATCCGATCTCGTGCCACCAGTATTTGGTGATCCCACGCTCGTTGTAGAGGTGTCTCAACAAATGGACTGGCTTGACACTCAAGACGCATAAGTGGCAGCGGAACTGCGGTAGTACATCCGTACTAGTGAAATGTAACGGCACATATGAGCCGGAATTTAACAAATGGAAGGCTGTGAAATTCCTAGCCAACCATTCATGCTTGTGTAGTTTTTTCCAAAACTTTTTTCATCGCCCGACCGGCTGGCTTTGAAGCAAATCTGTAGGAGGAAACCTGTAGGAGTTTGTTTGGTTCAATTGGGGAAGTTTCAACTGCTTTGACTTGCTTAACATCTTAAACGTGACCCCGCAATAGCCGTTAGCTCCTCCTGCGTTATGGCAAACGGGTCCGGCTTCTCTTCTATTGAAATCACTGTCTCTATGAACTGCTCTGGTGTTGGTGCATTCAAAGAAGCTCTGGATGCCTGGTTGCTCAGAGCTCTTGTTTGTTCCTCAGAAGGTTCGATTTGCGGCAGTTGGGTCACCCTGCTCAGTGTTATTCTCGGTCTTGGGCGCAAATGCCAGAGTAGTAGGTGCTCTGGGAAGGCGCCATCCTTAGTGATTGCTTATGTTGGCATCGGCACGTTGCTGGCGAAATTTGGTGTAACATTGGATGCATTGTTTCTCGCGAGAGCAACTTCTGGCTTCTTGGTGATTGCAGATGAGGACTTGGTTTGGGAAGGTTCGGCGGCTTTGGCCTCGGCCCTTGCCTCATTTTCTGGCCATCTGTGCCTTTAGTTTGAGAGCTTCGATCTTCTTGAGTCTTTCCTGCTCCTTCTTCAGTCTCGCCTCTTCGTCACGGCATAAATCTACGGCCCGCAAAGTTCCTCTTGAGAGCGGCGGCCCTCGCCTTTTCCTCCTCTTCTCGATTTTGCGCATCTGCTCCCTTTCGAGCTGCAAAAGACGTTTCTTTTCCGTCTTCTTCTCTCTTTCTTTCAATTTCTTAAGCTCCTTCTCTTCCTTGGAATCTACTCCGCTACAAATTACTCGATGAACTTCTTGGTGCGGTGCTCCGAGAGACGTTTGTTTTACAACCCTTCAGATGGGCCATGATATTCTTGCGAACCCTTAAAACTCTCTGTACTCTCTCTGAGAGATCTCTACCTCATCTGAGTCGAAGTCCTCCTAAAATTTTGACTATTCTCAGACATCCAGGCCGAATCCGGCCAAGCCGATTCCCCGAACTTTGCCCCAACGCCAATAATAAAACGCGGTGCAAAGCCCTCTGGAAAAAGATGTATCTTCACGAATGGGTACTTCATAAAATCCTCACAGCACTTCCCCGCTGTCATCTCGCATCATATGTCCCCATACATGGTACCAAGGAGAAGTAATCGATGTAATGCTTTCTTTATGGCCTGCAAGAAAACTCCCAAGCCATGTTTACTCATCTGCACGGTGTCCGCGAGAGCTCTCTGTTCTGGTGGAGCGAGAGCTCTCTGTTCTGGTGGAGAGATATCGGTCTTCGGTCAAATAAGATCCAAGGACCTATAAGGGGTTTTGCGGGTATTGTTGATAATCCAACCAAATCGTTCTTGAGCTCAAAGGAGTTATTGAGAATTTTTTTTTAAAGAAACAGATATGTATTGAAGGATGCCGCTTACCTTAGCCGTGGGCGAAAACTATATATTATACAGAAAACCTTAACACACTTGATTTTCCAGATGTGTACCGCACATCCAGTTTTTTGTGTTGTCGCCCGGGTTTCGAACCGGGGTCTTAGGCGCAATAGGGTTACACCTTGACCGCTGCACCACACGAGTCAAGGGTAGGTGTTACTTGTTTTGATTACGGGCGTTCCACTCATCAAGTGTAAGAGCGGGTTGGCCCTCATTCACAACAAGCTCCTTTCTCAAGGCTTCCACATTTGTATAGTACTTTTTGTAAAGCGTCTTTGTGATCAACGAACACGATATAACTTTTGAAGTCATTCCTCGAGTATTCTACACAGGATGTAGTGACAGGATTACCAGTCAGCCAGGCATTGTAAAGAATCTGGCAACATTGACGGGTTATGAAAAGTTAGGCTCAGCAGAGATGCGGTGAGATTTGCAACCGGTTGCAGCCATGGAGCTTATCGGAGATTCAGGCCCGTACACCAGCGAAGGTGGGCAGTTTGGACCCCGGCGACTTTCGCCAATTTTTTCATTAATTTGCTATTTTTTCAGTTCCAATGTGATTCTGGGAAGGATTAAAGGGGGGACTGCTGATTAATTTTTGACTATCGGGTGTTGATGGCATCCTGAACTCGCTTGATTTTGGCACCAGCTTGGAGGAAACATGGGCATGGCGCGATATGCGGAGCGCATTATTCACGACAGAAAAGATAATTGTGTTCGATGTAGACTTTTTCCAGTACGATGCTCAGAATGAGCCCAAGTGAAATACTAAAAAGCTTCATATTTGCATTATTTTTGCACAACAGAACTTCTATGCCTGAATCCAAGTTTTGATCCGCTGAACTCAATTGAACTCTTGCATTGCCCATTTCTTTGATAGCTTGTCTCTTCTTACCTTTATTCTCAACTGAAAGTACAAGGCAGCGGTTTATGTTTCCATTTAAGGATGACCCAAAACCGGATTTTTTTAGCAAAAGCTAGTAGAAAATATATTTTTCTCAAAAAATATTCAAGCCCTTTTATACATGGCGAAGCGTGGTGTTCGAAGCCTGAGAGGCCTTCTAACTGTTCTGGGGCTTGCGCCTTATTTACAATCCAAAGGCTCCAAGGCAGTAACTATAAAACAGCTGGGTTCACAATATTTAGTTTTGTAATATCCAACCCCTAAAAAATCTTTATATCGCGACAGTGATTGATTCTCGCTTGAAATTTGACATTCTCAGGGCACATGGCTTTCAATATACTGTTTCAGATCCTGTTCAAGAAGGACCTTAATGAAATTCATCATCAGATAGAAGAAGAAGGCCAACCCACGATTGATCAGAAAAACTATACTTCTAGACTGGGATCAAAGAGACCCTTTGACTCAATTGAGGGAAACTCAGATGAAGAGCTGGACGCGAGTGATTAATACTTTCTGTATGACGGAGATGGAGAGGAGGTGGAGAATCACGGAGACTCCGAAGTTGGTGATAAGCCGGACGAAGAGCCTATCTGTATTTCGGATGACGAAGAAGGTAATTTGGGATTTGAGTAAACAGGGATCAATTTTACGAGCCTTGTTTGAACATTCTTACGGTTTTGATCGGTTGTGATCTTGGAATTTACCAACTTCAGTGACCCATTCTCGATTTCCGACTGAATACCTGACTTCAACCCGTGCTTCACTTGCAGTAGCAACATGCGCAGAAGCTAGTGATTTTTTGGCGAATCTTGATTTTTGAGAGGAGCTGTTTGAATGTTACAGCAACTATTTTCAGGTTCCTGTCCACTACCGTTTAGTGTAGACTTGGTAATATAAACCTTGTTGCAGATTCACTACAGTCCATTGCCCAATACTCTCCTTTGGGTGATGTGGACGATGGTATCCCTGTAGATATTGAGAATTTGTGTCTCGCCTCCGTTCTTGACCCCCGAGTAAAGCTCAAGTTGTTCGAAGAAATGGGCTTTTCGACTACGACTTTCTCTACTATAAAGAGGCACGTGCGGGGCGTCTTCGATCGATACTAACTGCAATTCGGCGTCACAGTTGTAGCGGATACAATAATTGCAAGACCACCCACAAAAATGAATGTGGAAAAGTGGGAAGGGTAGATTTATGCGTCGGAGGTGCCACTCCGATGATTGGGGTGACGAGTTCTCAATTCATCTTGCTGAAGATATATTGGATGATACGGATTCGATCGAAGATTCTGACGATCCTCGGAAAACCAGGTTTCCAATAATCAGTCTCATGGCGAGGGACTTTTTGGCGACTCCGGTCGTGTCTGCCCCGCTGAGTCGTTATTCTCGAGGGTTAATGACACGATAACGAAGAAACGCAATTGTACACTCCCGATGACAACTAAACTTTTGACGATTCTCAGACATCGAGGCCTTATCTCTGACGAGGCGACAGCATTATTTGACGAGGAGAGCGATTTTGTCATTGACGAAACACCACATGAGGTAGACAGGTGTGAAGCGCCAATATATATCCCCTTGGACAATGAGGAACATGGAATGGATGATGACATTATTTGAGTATATACATATATTCAGAAATCTGCTTTATTAGAAGTACTTACTGTGGGTTTTAGACGGTCAAAGTGATGCCTATGAACATAGTAGTAATTAGGTATGATTATATATAATTATACTTACTTACTAATTACTGCTTACTAGTTATATCACGAAAAGTATAATTGTACCTATAATTACTAATAAAAGTAGTAATTACCATTCTCAACACTGCGTTTGACCATGTAAGTTCATCGAATGATGCAAAGAATCGCGGGGTACCGGCTATTGGAAATGATCTGTCTTGGGTTCATCTGGCGGTAAAATTTGCGTCACCATAGCTCACGATTCCTCCTGAAGAGTTATCAAGGTAAACACTGCCGAAGTCCTTTGTACCTTTCAGATACTGGACAACTCTAATTGCCGCAGTCATATGCTTTCCCTTGGGTGGGAGAGGTATTGGGATAAATTCAGAACTGTGAAGGCGATATCAAAACGAACCGTTGAAGCAGCATGAAGTAGCTTACCCATAATCGATCGATAGATCGTTGGATGGGACGAGCCGGTGGGCAAAATTCCAAAAACCTCCCCGGTTGTATCACAATCCTTGACTTCTTGCTGTGAGAGCTGATCACCTTCTTGGCTCGTATCTGTACCACGTACGATAATTCCAATACGGGCTCCAGCGAAAGCATTGAGCTGGTGCGTTCACGTGTGCGTGAAACAATCGATTTCCACGCTTCAAGGTAACATATTTCTGGTCTTGAAACGTCCACTTGAGATGTGTGAAGAATTTACCTGGCTTTCCAAGAGGAAGTCAGCACAGTTCAATCCCTCTTCCTCCCTCATACTATCCCCTCCCCTCCAGGTCTCTCACGAAACAAGCGGCAAAAAACCCAATCCCGCCGTCCTCCTTCGGCACAGACCGCACACACCCGCCTGCCAAGGCCTCTGCTCTTGTTTCGTCGCCCTCACAAAAAGACACGAACTCCTCCTTCCACCCTCGCCTGGGCCACCGAGAAATCACGACATCACGGTCCGCCAAGCGCCAGCCTTGTTTCTGGACGTCCAGATCTTTCAATAGGTCGACCACCACCCTCTCGTTTTCGTGGGGGTGGACGGAACAGGTCGAGTATACCACCTTGCGTGCTGAGGGGAACGAGAGCGCATGTCTCATGATCTTGTACTGGAACCCTGCGAGTTTGGTGAGCCTCTCTGTGTCGATCTCCTGTTTATCTTGTTCCAGGGACCCCGCGTCTTCGATTGCACGCCCGAATATCCCCGATCCGCTGCATGACGGATCCACTATCAATCCGGAGACCTGCGGGAAGTCCTGCGGGGACACGGTCATGAAATCTGCGTGGGTCGGGTGGATAAGGCTCCTTCTGGCCTTGCCCGTGGCCCGGTCACACATTGTTTTCAACACTTTCACCCGCTTGTCGTCGCGCTCAAAGGCGTACACTACACCGTCGCTGTTTTGGGCGACGAACGACGCGGCGTGCGTCGTCTTGTTGCCTGGCGCAGCGGTCGCGTCGATGACCTGCGAATGTGCATCTTTAGCGTCGCTGAAGAGGATCTCGGCGGGAAAACAGGACGCCCGGTCCTGGATGATCACCTCTCCGTGGAGATACGCCATGGAAGTGGTGAATTTCTCGCGCGGATGCACCCCGTAGAGGTTCTTTACAAACTTGTCCTTGTATATGAGCCCGGGCTCGGTGAGATCGGCAAAGTCGTCGACCGGCGTGAGCCCAGCGAAAAGCGAGTGTTTCTTGAAGAAGGCCTCCGGCGTGAGTTTGATTGTGTTGATGCGGATCCACCGGACCGGCGTCTCGTCGTCGTCCAAACCGCTTTTTAGGGGAAGCTCCGCCACGCTTTTCACCTTGTGCAGCAATTTGAGCTTGATGAGCTCGGCTTGCATCCGCGTCTTGTTGGCAAGAAACGCATCTTTCACCGCGTGCTTTCCCAGCTGGATTCTGCCTTTGGCACTGAACAAGAAATCGTAGACCAAAAGCGATAAGAGCGAGTCTGACACCTTCAACTTCTTTAGTTCGGGTGCATCTTTGAGCCGCGCCTTGCGGATGATGTGCTGGATGTATTCCTTATATTTTAGTGCCGAGATTACTAGCGCATATATGTGCTTAGGCGAGTTGGAGAGCTTGGCACTGAATATGCGAGTTTTGAGTCCTCGTTCGCCGTCTTTGACGAACTTTTCGGCCTCAAAATAGAGCTTCATTTGATTTGAAGATTGAAGATTTTGGGATTTTCTGGGTTGATTTTCCAAAAGAATCAATTGTATGAATTGACGCAATGTACCAGCTCGTATATTTGGTAGGCGATGAGATGCCGATGCGCGCGGTGTAGCAGTGTTGCGCGTTACGCCAAAATTACGCCAAGATTACGATTTACGAAATTAGAGGCCAGCGTAACTACCTCCATTTTTCAGATTACGTTTTCGGGAGCCATCGTAGTCACCATCGTAATCGCAAATCGTAATTCTAGCGTAATTTTTCGTAATTTTTTCGTAATTTTTCGTAATTTTTCGTAATTTTTCGTAATTTTTTCGTAATTTTTTCCTAATTTTTCGTAAATTGTTCCTAATCTTACTGCAACAAATTCACATTTAAAACATGGAAACACGCTACCGAAAATTGCCATAACATGAATATTACGGTACCATAATCTTCATTAGTATAAGACAGTGATTAGCTAATTTACTCTCATTTGTGGGCAATCTCTCCACTTAACACTTTGAAAGGTGTTGATATTATGTGTGAAGAAGTGAGCTGTTTCGTGCCCAAATAGAGCTGCTCGAAAATAGCGAATCCATCCGATCATCAAGAATGCATGTACTCAATTGATCTCGAGAACTTTACCAGCGTCGACTTGCATCTCATCATCATCATTGTCCTTGATCTCTCTCGCAACCTGGTCGCATAATTCCACGTCATCTTCAGTGTTCTTATCATCAGTTCCATACCCAGGTCAAAGTCATCTGGCCTTCTTTTCCTCACCTTGTCGTTGACCACTGCCATCATTTTGGTTGTGGCTGGTGAAAATGTATTTCTCTTCTTTGTTATTATATCGCCGCGTTTTGAAAAAAAGATCCTGCCGGCGCTGACATAGCTGGAATAGCCAAAATGTCTTTTACAAGCTGATGACGTATAGCAAATTGTCATTTCCTACTGCGAAAATAATCGGCGATATCGAAGTTTTCAGTTTTTTTTCAGGAAGGTAGGCCAGACCCTTCATGGTGACGAAGATAAGGGAATTTAATCCTGCCTGGCCGGGTATCATTTTATGAGCCGTGTTCGACAGTTACCTCATTATGGATTCTCTGTGCTTCATGGTACTTTTCGTAAAGTTTGAACGAATCTTCCAAATTTTTCCTGATGCAACGTACCAGGACACGCTGGAACGATTCTCTAGTCTCAAAATATTTGAGTTTGTACTTTAGATCAAGGGCGTTGGCGATATAGAGGATAGCTCTGTCCCCCGAGATCTGAAAGCAGGCGAACTCAGCTGTTTCGATTCATTGGAGTCGAATTAAGCCTGTGAACAAGACTCATCCGAAGAGATATCCGTCATCGTAATTGAGCACGCAGAATGGTGAATGTGGGCTTAGGAGAAGGCGGCGTGAATGAGGCGAGTTGTTCTCGTTTCTTTTTTTTTTTTTTTTCGATCAACGAGCGTGGAGCATTCCACTATCACAAAATTGACGGCCGTGAACACGTGCATGTTAAGTGCTTCTGCCCAGGGCTTTAATCCAATATCTGAACAAGATGTGCAGCACTGGTTAATGAGCGCCTCACTGGAGAAAGACCTTAAAGTACCGTGAAAATCGTAACAAAATCGTGAAAATATCGTAAACAAATCGTAAAAATGAATAGAATTAATTTGGAAAGTCTCATTATGCGAGCAAATGATTCTGTTTTAGTGACTGTTCTTGACCCAAGTAAAAGGCTTCCGCCGGGTATACAAATATTGCAAGATCGGCGAAACTGAGTTCGCTGAAGTGTAGTTGCTGACGTAATGCGGGACTGAAGCATTTGACCAAGAAAAGGGAACGGCGGGGTAATCTATGACTTCTTTAGGGTTGCCACATGCGACGTTATCTAATTAGTGTCGTGCATGCATGGACTAATGAAATTTGACTGTCCCCATCTACAATCCAGCAAAACCACTAAGGGACATGACGGGCAGAATCACCGGGAAAAAGGCCATATTGAGCTTGACTCTAGTCTAGTATTGTGAGGGTGGAGTGTGGGGTGGGGTTTCAGACTTCCACGGGAAGTTGCGTTCATGAGCACAAAGCAATTGCGAGGTCTCACTCGCCTCTATTCCACCATACTGTTGATAAATGGAATTCCCAACCTTTTCTACAAAAACTAAGCTTCGTTCATTTATTCATTTGAAAATTTGAAGGCTTCTTGACTAATGATCTATCAGGGCCCGCGCACATGTCATACGGAACAGAGATGTTCGACTTAAACCCTTGATCTTTGTTCATTTTTTCGAAATTCATCTCTTTTGTTACTTGAGAACTATATGTGTATCTAAGTATCAGCCGAGATGCTCTGTACACCTGAATGTGAAAGAATGGATTTTGTTCCACAAGGATGTGTTGATTAGATATAGCCCTCTTGAATTATGAGACCAGCTGTTTCTTATCAATGGGGCTAGATTCATGGATTCTTGATCCTCTCGTAATGTTTTTTCAACATTTCGAATCTGAAGTTTGCGGCCAGGCGATCCAAGATGGCACGGTCATCTTGCACTTTCAGGTTCTGACCTGCTGAACTCAGTAAATAATTATCTTGCCTTTCTTAGGTGGTAAATTGTACCCGTCCATGTATTTGTGAGAGTCGTCAATCCACTGGCAGTTGAAACACAGAAGTAGCCGTGTAAGTCAGGCCAGCAGAGTTGGTCATAATCACAACAACCTCAACAGATCTATCAGATTCCTTTGATTCGTTTGTCTTCACATTTGCCTTTCCTTCCTTTGCATTTCAAGCTAGCGCTTTATGTGTCCATCCTGGCGCAAGCATGACCCAGACGAGATAGAGCTGTGCGCGAGATGTGCAACTCTAAAACTAGAGCTCGCAACGGACTTCTTTGCCCATGGTCCGATTGCTGTGCCCTCCGATGTATTGATGCGTCGACGTGAACGCATTGAGGGGGTTCTTTGGCATGTTGGTACACTCTTGGATCCTTTGAAGAGCCCACTTCCGCCTCGAGTGGCGGGGCAAGGGTGCGGCAAGGACGTTTGGAATCACCCGATCTTCGTCATAGGGGTATATCGTAGCGGCTTTGAGAGAACTGTTGATGCGTATATGGTTGCAAGCCTCACACCTTGCTCTAGGATATAAGTCCAAGGACTATCCGACCATCCACGAGATTTCTGAATGCGGCTGTCAGAATATAGAAGCACGCGAGATCAGTGGCTGAAAGCGATGTGATCTATGCGGAGATGATTTTGATACGGTTTTTCTCGCCGATATTGAAGCACTCAGGTGTCATATGGCTTACATGGCATCCTAGGGTAGAAGCACAAATTTCCCGTTCGTCGGGTTATCCAGCGGAACAATTATATTTGTCAACCAAGAAAGGCAGATTATTACACTATCCATTGAAACGATGAAAGGTCAAAGCGCAAATCAGCCTGCGCTGACACCTAATTGTAGTGGCCCATTCTCAAATTCCGGGCTGTATGATTGTCACATCATCCTGTGCTTCACTTGCAGTTATTACTCATGTAGAAGCGAGTGCTCCTACGGAGATTCCGACTTCACAAAGCTGGTAACGTCGTCCTGAACAATCCCACGTCAATAGTCGTTTGCACCTCACTGAAAATCTTTCGGGGTTTCGCCTTTCGCACGTACGTGGTCAAGTGGCTTTTCAGCCCTACCGTGGAGTTCATCGTTTCGGGAAAGGTACTTTGCAGGCCGATTAACTCCCACTTTCTGAAGACAAAGTGCCGCAACCCGCGAGAAGAGTATCGGCCATTGCTAGCACGTGGCGATGCCGAGGAGAGCGTCCAGTCGTTGTCTGATGGACTCTCTATTTCTCGAGGAATTCCTTTTCAATACTTGTCAATCTTTGTTAGTTCGCGATGGATATCACTTGCTAAGAGACCGTCCAGCGATTTCGAGGAATGGTCGGGGGAATATTGAATTGACGTGCCAAGCTAGTGAACTGGGATGAGCCGCCTCTTCTTTTCCGGCCTTCTTGATGTTGATATTTTTGGACAGCTTCTATTACTCTTTAGTGGAGGAAGACGTGGTATATGTTCATAAAAGTGTTATGAGAATCGATGGAAGAGCTTAATAACCCAATCCAAAGCTATACTCAGACTACCATTGCTTGATTGGCCGAGACGGTTTCGATAGACAAGAACTCTGAGAACCGTAATCACATTTGACCAGCACCCAGCTTGACGAATGGAGGAGAAAGACCCGTACACCAGCGGTATTGGGCGGTTTAACCGGGGAGAATTCCGACCAAAAGGCGAGGATTTTGAGTCAGATTTCATGGTGCTTGGTCAAGTTTGCCGCTGTGTTTTTTCCGTGAAAATTCCCGTGATGTGTGGCGGCTTTTGAAGCTATAAAGGTGCCCATATGTGAGGTTTATTGGCTGCGAAATTGCACCGGACTGACTCTCGCCTCTTTCTAATACATGACCCATGATGTCAAGTAACGATGAATAGTGGTATGACAGTAGTTTGATCCACTGGAGAAAACACACGCAAGCGTGAAGATCAAAAATCCGACCACCAAAAAAGCGTGCTCTGAATTCTACTATGGAGACCGACTGTGTTGCAGAATGCTCGCACCTGGAGCTACAAAATCTTACTCCCAGAGCATCCTTGAAATCCCAGTCTCACCCCCCATCTTGTTTCAGGAAGGTGGTACTAAATTTCAGCAACCTTTGATTTGAGGGAGAACTCCCAGCTCGCTGGCATATCGGTTAAGGCGTTGAACAGAAACATGCTTCCGAACCCGGTTCGAACCCGGGCCATACCAAAACTGGGTGTGCGGTACATATCTGGGAAAAAGAGTGTGCTAAGGCTTTCTAGGATATATAGTTTTTGCCAATGGCTAGGGTACGCGGCACCCTTCAATGCATATTTGTTTCTATAAAAAAAAAAAGTGAAATGCAAAATCAGTTTGTGGATAAATTCAATATGTGACCGGCGCAACGTGCATTTCCAACAATATATCATTCCAAGTTTTGAATTGGTCAAGTTGAACACTCATAACCGAGGCACTATCTGTTGTAATAGATACGATACGGCTGTACAAAGCAAAACTTCTTGTAACATCTTGGACTAACGCCAACAAGACTCCTCTTGTAATGAATTTCACATTGAGCACCTCAAATCCAACCACAGAATTCTCGAGTTCAAAACAATTATCGAGAAAGGTAAATTTGGTCCCCTAAAACGTGTTTTGATTACGGGCTTGCCACTCATCAAATGTAAGAGCGAATTGGCCTTCATCTATAGAGGGCTCCTTTCTCAAGGCTTCCATATTTGTGTAGCACTTTCTGCAAAGCATCTTTGTGATCAGCGAACGCGATATAACTTTTCGTAGTCCATTCCTTGAGTATTTCAGGATTTAGTGACAAAATCACCAGTAAAGCAGACATTGTAAAGAATCTGGCAAGATTGACGGGATTATGAACAGTTAGGCTCAAGAGATGCGCACTGAGATTTGCAACCGGTTGCAGCCATTGAGCTTATCGGAGCATCAGGCCCGTACACCAGCGAAGGTGGGCAGTTTGCACCCCGGCGATTTTCAACGTTTTTTGATCTTTTGGGTATTTTTTCAATTTGGGTATGATTCTGGGGAGAATTTAAGGTGAAACCCCTGATTACTGTCTGATTATCGGGTGTTGATGGCATCCTGATTTGGCTTAATTTTGGCACTCGCTTGGAGGAAACATAGGCATGGCGCGATATGCGGAGCGCATTATTCACGACAGAAAAGGAAATTTCGAGGTAGACTTTCTCAAGATCGATGCTCAGATTGAGCGGGCTGATGTACTTGAAAAGCCTAAGATTTGCATTGTTTCTTGTACAAGGTACAGAACAAGCGGGAAAAGCGGCTAAGAGTGCGCAAAACGACCGCCTTTCCATCCCCCTTCATCTACAGAGTACCTGTCAGCGGCCCGCTCATATCAGAGATCAACGGCAATGTCTCACAAAACAAGTGCCGGGAAATCATGTTGAAAACGGGGACGGCGATTGATGTTGCACACGGCCGTCCTCTTGATCTTCTGGCCTGAAGCTGATACGCTTGCAGCTATCTTGAACTTGAGTAAATTCACACAGGATTTAGTGGCAGGATCGTCACCGAAGTCAAATGAGAAGCTATTGGCCACAATTGTGTGCATGATTTTAGTTTGAAGAATCAGAAGATCACCGGCTTTTCTCATTTCACTTGATCTCTCCAGGGAAGGTTTGACAGCATTTTGTCCTCCATGGGGTAAAAATCAGTTATATGTTGGCCCAAAAGCTTTGGCCCATCAACAAGATTAGTAGCAACAATGGAATCATGGTAATTGATTTGTCATCTTCATTTTCTTCATGAGCTTGCTCACTCTGGGAAATCAACGCACGTTGTGCTAAATTCGGAAATGATGTGCTGAAGTGGAAGTGTTTATATATCTGGAATGCGTGCAAGACACTATGCCTTTTGACATTTCGCCTTTACACGTTTTTTTTTTTAAAGAAACAGATATGTATTGAAGGATGCCGCTTACCTCAGCTGTGGGCTAAAACTATATATTCTATAGAAAACCGTAACACACTTGATTTTCCAGATGTGTACCGCACATCCAGTTTTTTAATGTCGCCCGGGTTTCGAACCGGGGTCTTAGGCGCAATAGGGTTACACCTTGACCGCTGCACCACAACACGTGTTTCACCTTTATGATTTATACGGCTTGATTCCCAATGAAGTATCCAAATTTAAACAAGGATGATGTATAAGTGGAAGGGTGGGGGAGGTATGGAATCAGGAGGTTAACTAAGTTCCAGACTTGGAAGAGTTTCAATAGATCCTCGTGTCATTGGTTTTTTCAGAAATGCAGAAGAATATAGACAAGACGGTTGAGAGCGAATTGTGTGAAAAAACACAGCGCTAGTGTTGGACACTTTCTTTTGCACTTGATTATTGTGATTTGGGTTTTGCGAAAGTTCATATTCTCAGTTCCTTTGCTTTCTATGGAACCACCCAATCAGAGCCAGCCTGATACACATTGTGCACGCCTTGTAATATGCCAGGAAATCGTAATTGTATCGTAAGATTTTACGATTTTATTACTAACGAAGGGCCTGTCGTTATCGTAGTTACAATCACGAAAAATCGTTAATTTTGACGAAATTTACGATAAATTTACGATGCGACTCAACACTGCCAATGCATAATCCCTGATGTCAAGTAACGACGAATTGTGGTATAAAAGCAGTTTGGTCCACTAGATAAACCACAAACAAGTGTAGAGATCAAAAATTTGACCACCAAGGCGGTGTCCACCTTTGCACCCTCCTGGCGAGACAAGTGTCTCGGGCCTTAAGGTGGGTCATTCGGGTGGGTCGATGACACATAGGTAGCCCCCTGTGATAAACAAGTTTTGGGCAAGAATTCCCCTTAGGAAGTCCTACTCAAAACTCCAGACTTTATCGGAGGTTTTTACTATAGAATATATAGTTTTGCTGAGATGAGACTCGCATAGCAGCCGAACCACAGCACCCCCCAATGTGATGCTTCTTTGAAAAAAAACAAGAAAAACATATAGATTAGATCGTAAATCCTTACGATTTGTTCGTAAACGATAAAATATTGTGAATATTTACGATGTTTACGATCGTGACGGGTCTGCCATCGTAAGATCGACGCAACACCGGCAAAAACACAATTTTCATTACGATTTACGCAGAATTACGGCAGCGCGCAGCACTGCTCCGCAGCCAGCCAAGGCACTCAAAATAAGTCTCACTCTACACCCCCTAGAGACAGATTTTCCAAATGCAAACGCATATATTAGGTAATCCGGACTCTGGTATCGCACTAAGATTTTTGTTTTAAAAATCTAGCGTGATTTGAACCAAATTCGCCAGGGTCTAAACTGCTGGGGTAAGCGACCTGCACATAAGCCCCGGTCCTGGTCTTACTGGATTCAGTCCAGCCAATCCCAACAAATCAGAAGTCTATCCAATATACCGTGTCTGCTAATTTGGAGGCAATAAGCCATATTCCAAAGTCCACAGAAAGCAAATCTCGTACAGAATTGGCAAATTTCACCTCTAGAATAATTGACGCAATCTTCTGTCATGTATAGCTACAAGTCCAATTTGATTATGCTTCTCTTCTAAGCGAACGGTGAGAAAATTTACTACAAGCCTCAATCTCCCTTTCTCGGGTCACAAAACCTCATATAGCACTGTTTTCTTTTTGAAAAACACCATTTTGCAGGAAATCACTTAAAAGTGATCAAATTTTGTAACCATAGGAAAAAGCCTGCAATATGTCGGATAGAACACCTTGAGGCTCAAAGCAGCTGTCCCCGTTTCTTACGCACCAAAAATATTGAACCTTTTGTTTTTCAAATGCGTTTTTATCGAGAAATTGTGGCACGAAGAAAGTCTGAAAATACCTCTCTCTACTCTTTTCGACCCTTCCCCTACGACAAGGCCGAGTCGCCAGGCTTCGCCCACCGGTGACCACGCTTGGTGTACGGGTGTCTACCCTGCTCCGAGATCAACATCTACGTCACAGATAACCACCGCCAACTCCGACCAGGCAGAATACGTCGGCCAGACCGGTTAAAAACAGCCGAGCCCACGATCAGACGTTTAGAAACACAACAAACGTTCAAAGCCTCAAGTCTCAAATTGTCCCATCCTACTATGCCGCACCCGCCGCCAAATGCGTTCAAACCAGGGAAGGTCTTGACCGTCGGCACACACCAGATTGAGATCCGGAAGTACATCTCCGAGGGCGGGTTTGCGTATGTGTACTCGTGCAACATCGATCCGCCCTTCAATGGCAGCACCACGGCGTGTCTAAAACGGGTAGTGGTGCCCAATAAGTGGCAGCTATCGCTTCTTCGCCAGGAGGTAGACGCCATGAAACGGCTCAGGGGCAACGCTCATATAGTGTCGTATATAGATCTGCACGCGCTGCGTCTCCCCCTGCAATCCCCCGGCTCCCAGCAACAGTATGAGGTATTGTTGCTCATGGAGTACTGTCTGGGTAAAGGGCTCATAGATTTCATGAACACGCGGCTCACGGACCGGCTCACGGAGCGGGAAATCCTCCAGATCGCGGGCCAGGTGACCACTGCGGTGGCCATGTGTCACCATCTCCAGCCGCCGTTGATCCATCGAGACATCAAGATCGAGAACGTTTTGTTGGACGGCAAGGGCACGTACAAGTTGTGTGATTTCGGGTCCGCCGTGGCGTACGCGCCGGCCCCGACGCTGCAGGCAGAAATGGCAACGTTGCACGGAGACATAATGCAGAACACGACCCCTCAGTACCGGGCCCCGGAGATGATCGACCTATCACGGGGGTTTCCGATCGACGACAAGCTGGACATTTGGGCTTTGGGCGTCTTCATGTATAAGTTGTGCTACTACACGACTCCGTTTGAGCTGCCGCACCAAAAAACGCTCGAGGACTTGCAGAGCCTGATATTGAACTGCACCGCGAACCTCAGGTTTCCTGGCTCGCCCCAGTTTTCGGCCCGCCTCCAAAACGTGATCCATTGCTGTTTGAGAGCAGACCCGCGGCGTCGGCCCAACGCGTTGCAATTGCTCCAGGAGATCTGCTTGATGCAGAACGTTAAGAACATTCCGGATGTGGTGCCGTACTCGGTTCGTGTTGCCAAATCGGGGCGCAGCGTTTCCGCCGACGCCAAGAAGCCGGAGTTGCCGCAAAGAGACGCCCACATTCCAAAAGAGCTCCCGCTGAAGGCCCCACAAAAGGCGCCGCAAAAGGCGCCGCAAAAGACCCCGCAAAAGGCCCCGCAAAAGGCCCTCACGGACACGTTCGCCAAGATCGACAAAACCAAGATTCTCCAAATGGGACAGAAGACGCCAGGCAAGCCGCGGCCCAAGTCGGAAATGTTTCCATCAAAATCGTCGGCTTCTCTCCAGGAACACGTGCGACTCCACGTGAGCGAGTCTTCCTCGAACATCCAAGGCGCACGCAAGTCAGAGGACTCCGCCGAAACAAGCACCTTGGATTTCTTGCGTTCGCGAGAAACACACGACTCAAATTCGCGCCAGAACACAGGCGGATCCATAAAGGCGTCGATCAAAAACGGATTGCGCAAAATCAGCACGGGCGGCTCGCTCTCGTCGCAAAGAAGCGGATCGTATCCGTCACACAGAACCAGCAGCAGCTCCGAGAAATCAAGCAGCGGCGAGGCGCTCAAAGAGACACCAAACAAGCCTCCGATCAAGCGGATGAGCTCGATCCAGCGCAGAATGCAGCAGCTCTTGAGCAACAAGGAGAAAAAACCGCCCAAGACCGCGTCCGGATACGGAAAGTACACCGAGCAGGACGACATCTCGGCCATCAACTTCACCAATCTCTCTGCACGCGGCAGTGCTGAGTCGCTCGTGGCCACTGAAACGGAAGCGCCCGAGAGGTTCCAGTTCAGCCAGAAATCAGGCCCCAAAGCCGGCGGTCACGTGCCCACGCCTTCTCAACTGGACCAAACAAAACCGGCAAAGACGTTGCCCAAAACGCGGCCCTCTCCTCACAGAGCTTCAAATGAGCCTCCTCCTTGCCCGCCCAGCTTGAGTGTCCGAAACTCAAGCCAGTCGCTAAAGGCAACCGACACGCCACTGCCTGCGGCCGGACCCAAGAAGAAGGCCCCGCCGCCAAAGCCTAGAAAGCCTGTACACCTACAGAAGTCGCAGGAGCGGCGGCTCAGTACGTCGAGCGAGGTGTCCATGCCGGACTTGGACGACCTCGAGAAGCAGTTTGCGCGGCGCTTCCCCAGCTACGTTTGAACGCAGGCGCGTGTTTTAGCAAGGTATATAGCAAAGTTAGCCCGAGTCCGAGTCCGAGTACTCGGCAATAGAATCTAGCACGAAGTCGACGCCCTCGTCGAACTTCTCGTTGATCACCTCCCATAGGCCATCCACCGACGCACGCAAGACGCGCCCAAACTTCTTGCGCGGGCGCTTGCTGCTCTCCTCGGCCTCTGTTTTGCCAGCGGCTCCCGCCCAGCACGCGTTCATGTTGCTGGCAAACACCACCGAGTTCTGGTAGAACCAGTCCACCATGGACTCGTCCATGAAGGGCACGAGCGGCTTGAGCGAGGTGCGGTTGGCGAACACCACCGTGCCCTGCACCAAGTCCTTGATCTCCTGTGGAGGCCGCTTCGCGTATAGGTGCACGATCGCGTGGTAGGCGTCGCCGTAGCCCACAAACACCACCTTTTTGAGCGGGGAAAAGTACCCGAGGTAGTTGTCCCACACCCAGAGCAAGAGCTCCTGGGCAAATACGGATGGGTTGTAGTCGCTCTGTCCTGCCGGGGCCGCAGCGTCCATGTACGAGGGGATGTTGATGTCAATGAATCCAAGTTTATCCTGGGAGCCCTCCTTCTCTAGTTCGCGCTTGACGGCGGTGATAAGCCGCGGCAACGGGTGTTCTAGCACGACGGAAGTGTTCGACTCGATGTTGCCGTTGAGCGGGCTCACGCTGGCCCACACTTCAGGCGGGTCGTGGATCGAGATCACCACGGTTTGGCACGCGCTGATGTCACGGCTTGCGAGCACGAGATCGTCGAGTTTCGGCGGCAACTCAGTGGAAAACGCCGCGGAATCGCCCGAGGAAAGGATCGGGAGCCCGACAAACCCGAACCTCGAAAACATCTGCTGGGCCTGGTACGCGCGGATCGGCTCCGCCATGGTCACAAGCTTGTCACCGCCGTCGCCATTATCGCCAACGTCGTAAGCATCTTCGGCCGCGTGCGCGAGCTGGCCGGGCCGCATGCACTTCCAGTACTTCAGCTGGATGCGCTCGACCTCGGCGACCGTTTCTAGCGTGTCTGGCCGCGGCTCGCCCGACGGCACAAACTCCGGGGGCTCCCCGATCAACACGCGCGCAACGCCGAGCGCGCTGTTGCTGATGGAATCGAGATTGTACCCGCCCTCCAACACGACGCAGAGCCGGCCCCGCGCGAGGCCCTTGAGCATGTGGGTCATGCGGCCGTAGCCGGCGGGGGTCACGTGACACTGGCCGATGATGTCGCCCTCGGCGGCGTCGAACCCCAGCGACACGATGACCAAGTCGGGGTCGAACTCGGCCATGATGGGCACCACCACGCGCCGGAACGCGTACACGTAGTCGGCATCGCCCACCCCCGCGCCCCGCCACGGAATGTTGACGGAGTAACCGGCCCCCGCGCCGGCGCCCACCATGTCTGCGCCGCCGTACCGCGTTCCGGGGTAGAAGCGGCCGTTCTCAAACCGGTGGAGCGAGATGTAGAGCACGCGCGGATCGTCGTAGAACGCGCGCTGGGTGCCGTTGCCGTGGTGGATGTCCCAGTCGAGAATCACCACGCGCCGCACGGACTCGGGGTACGCACGAAGCATGTGCTTGGCCGCCACTGCAACGTTGCTAAAAAGACAGAACCCGCCCGCCGCGTCGGGCTCCGCGTGATGCCCTGGCGGGCGCACTACAGCTATGCTGTTTTTGACACGCCCCTCCACGACGGCACGGCACGCCTCGATCAGGCCGCCACACGCCAAACGCGCCAGGAGAAAGGAGTCGTTGTTGACGTAGATCGAGTCGCCTTTCTCCGTCTCGGCTAGAAGCTCTGTGCGCGTCATGCCCTCGGTCAGCGCGATGTACTCCAAGTGTTGCTGGGTGTGCACCTGCAAGAGCTCGGCGTTTGTGGCTTCGCGCGCGGGGATCTTCTCGAACCAGGGGCCTAGGTCGTTGCTGGAGCCCCCGTCGTCGACGATCAACCCCGCTTTCGCTAGCCGCTGGTAGATTCGATATATCCGGCGCGGGTCCTCCGGATGTGGGTCTATGTACTCGAAATACAGCGTGAAGATCTTGGCGTGGTACCGCATCCGCACGTCGTATACAATACCAGTTTTCAACGGGCTGTAAAAAAGCAGCGCCGGTCGTTTCGTTAGCGCGTGTCCTGGCGGCAGTTTAAGGGCCAACTCAAGAGGCAGCGTCGCGCCAGATTCCGGTTTTAGCCGCTTCGTCCCGTTAACCGCCGTGTTTGTGCTTGTGTTTTCTATATCTGCAGCCACCTCCCGTTCGGGATCGAGTTCTCGCTTCACAGACAAGTTTGCGGACTCGGCATTTGCAGCACTGGGTGCGGCAGCATCAAAAACCGCCGCGTCCGAGCTCATTCCGTCGGTGTGCCTTCCAAAAAAAGAGTGTAATGTCCCGTGACTGTCCTAATTGGTTCCGCAATACTCACAGTTCCGCTCCAGAACCCTGTCTATATTCCTCGCAGAGAAGAAGAAGTAGGCATCGTCAGATACGCCGAGACAATGCGTCGCCCACGGCTCGGGTGCGGCGCTGTCTGCAGGACACAGATTCGTGCAGATCGTCCTCGTGTTTGCGCGTCCTTGTGCATGAGGCGCCGCCTTGACGAGTGAGTGGTTTGTTAAACACTTTAAGTTGTCCCACACAGTGTCTCTGATGATATGTAGGTACAGGATGGTTTATGCTGGTCTGCTGTTTACTAGTAACGGAGAGGATCAGGTCATCGTGGCTCCCGCGTGAAATTTCAAAAGTCCCGGCTGACTCTGCTCCCTCTATACAGGACACCGCCACTTCTGGTAGTTTATGTCAACAGTTTTGTCGAGTGCCGGCAGAGAAAGATGGTGCAAATGAGAATGCGCACGATTGGAGGAGTTTGGAGCGTGGGACTTGGACTCTGAGTATTGTCTGCGGTCAACTGGTACGGTAGTTGCCATTGTTGAGTCGCATCGTAGATTCATCGTAAATTCCGTCAAAGTTAACGATTTTCGTTATCGTAACTACAATTACGACAGGCCCTTCGTTAGTGATAAAGTCGTAAGATTTCACGATACACTTACGATTTTCCGCCACATTGCAAGGTGTGCACAATGTGTATAAGGCTATCTCTGATTGGGTGCTTCCATGCAAATCGAAGAAGTAAGGTTATGGACTTTTGCAGATATCAAGTCACAATAATCACGTTCAAACGAAAGTGTTTTACACTAGTGCTGTGTTTATTAAAGCAATTTGCTCTCGCTTGTCTTGTGTACTTTCTCCTGTATAGTCAAAAAGTTTCATGACACAAGAATCATCTGAGCCCCTCCAAGTCTGAAACTTAGTACGCCTCCTGATTCCATACCTTCCCCAACCCTTTCACTTAAACCTCGGCCGTGCTTAAATTTGGTTTCTTCATAGTGGAACCAACTCGTATAAATCATATAGGCGAGACACGTGCAAAGTCGTAATGCCAAAAGTGCACAGTGTCTTACACGCATTCCAGATATATAAACACTTTCACTTCAGCACAAAATTTCCGAACTAAGCAAAACGTACGTTGATCTCCCAGAGTGAGCAAGCTCAAGAAGATATTTAAGATGACAAAATAATTACCATGATTCCATTTTTGCAACTGACCTTGTTGGTGAGCTAGACTTTTGGGCCAACATATAACCGACTTTTACCCCATGGAGGACATAATACTGTCAGACTTTCCCACGAGACATCAAGCGAAGAGAGAAAAGCCTGTGATCTAAGATTTATCAAGCCTTATACACATGATTGTGGCCAATCACCTATCATTAAACTCCTGCGACAATCGTGTCACTAAATCCTGTGTGAACTTGCTCATGTTCAAGATAGCTGCAAACGTAACAGCTTCAGGCCAGAGATCAAGGGGCTGTGTGGAACATCAATCACCGTGCCATTTTTCAACATGATTTTCCGGTACTCCTTTACAAGACACTGCCGCTGATATCGGATGTGAGCGAGGCCTCGGAATTGTGCAAGTTGGAGTCGTTGGAATGGATCGAAAATGAGTTGAAGGGGAACGTGTCCATGCTCTTCACGTCGAATAAGACTTCATCAAAGACTTTACACGAGATGTATTTTTGTTCGTCCAACGTCATGTGATACCTGTCTTCGTAGACTTTGTTGTCGTTGACCGATAATGTTGCGTCTTAGACGTCTTTAACGACGTTAACGACACCTTAGATGGCAACCCATTACGATCGCAACCATCGTAAATATTTACTATATTTTGTCATTTACGAGGAAATCGTAGGAATTTACGATAAAATGTATATGTTTGGAAGTTGTCCGTCTTCAACATGGACTTCTAAACTAAGCACCAAAGCCTCTCTGGACCTCTCTTTTATGTCATTATAATCATGATTTGTAAACGAAGTTTGTTTCTTTTCACGTCTTTTCTAACATTTGATTTTGATTGATCACCTGATTCCTTTCGTCTTAAAAAGCTCTTCATCCTGCTCTTCTTACTCTCCGCCCAGCACCTCGCCCAGGTCTTCCCCAGGTCTTCCCCAGGTCTTCATCCATGTCTTTGATCTCTCCTAAGATCATCTCAAAGCCGACACCATATACCCGGTACTTGAGAAACACCAACATCGTTGTTCTACGTGCCAGCAATTCCTTTCTTTTCTTTGTAGCCACATCGCCCATTTGTGAAATAATGCTTCAGAAGGTGCAGGCATAGCTGGAATTGTCCGAAAGTCTTTGGCCTTCCTAGAAAGCACAGACTATCTTTTCCTCGAGTGCGATAAAATTATTACACACCATCTAAATGTCAAAATAAGTCTGAAACCTCATGTGCCCGAGAGTTTTGATTTCTTTGGAAGAAACACAACTATAAACATATGCAAAGAATTGTAGATGGGGGCCACGTGAAGGTGGTATACAGCTTCAAAAGCATACGCACTGTATCAGCAGCCGCTTCTTCGTCCTAATTATGTTTTTTAATCTAAGTTCACAAAAGTGCCATTAGCTTGGCAAGTCAAAATTCCGAGATTCAGTCTTGAGAAGATAAGAAAATCCCCTCATGGTCCACCACATGGTTGCCCATACTTCAAGCACTTCAAGCAGATAAGAAGTTGTGGGATACTAGGAGGTGAGCTTACCATTTGAGTTTATTTAGTTTGTTCGATTTAAAGTGGAATGGATTAGCACTTATCACTGAATAATGTCTCTTTATGAGAAAGAAAAAAAGTCTCTTGAGCAGTACTTTAAACCGCCAATCACCAAAGAGAAGTCTTGCTGCTATTAGAAAATATGCAAATTGGTTTTCGTTTTTCCGTTACGACAACGACGAGACCGTGCACGCGTCTGACCTCTCCACCTTGGTCGCCCCCGGTAACTCTGTGAAGGATCTCTTCAAGAACGGCGAGGGAACATGGTGGTTAGACCGCGCATGTCCCTCTGATGCGGAGATGAAGACTTTGGCCAAAGCGTTCGGCATCCCTCCGTTGACGGCGGAGGATATCCGCATGCAAGAGCCCGGGAGAAGATGGAGCTTTTCCAGAATTACTACTTTGTTTGTTTCCAGACGTTTGAGACTGAGCTCGAGTCCACCGAGTACTTGCAGCCCATCAATGTGTACATTGTGGCGTTCAAGCACGGCGTGTTGACGTGAAAAGCCCGGCGAAAAGAGAGAGCATAATAGACTGGCGAAAGACTCAACACTTAATTTTCTACAACTCATAACTCTTCGTGGTTATAAGGAGGTAGTAGACAGATTTTTCACAATTTCGTTAATGGTCACATTTTCTGGAAGCTGTCCACGAAACGAAATTTACTATTAGAACAATGGCTCCCAAGAGATTGTTTATTGGGAAACTTTACGCAGCCCAAGCAGATTGTAGAGTGAACTAAAAGCAACAGGCCTTTGTGACGCCGTAGTAAGAACATTTATGGATACTACTCTTTCTGTCCATTTTCATATCAAGAGAATTGCTGACAATGTCCTCTCTTTTGACTCTAAATAAGACGTAAGTTCGTCATCCTCATTGTCAAATGGTTCGTCTCATGAAACCAGCCGGGATTATCACGCTTAGCGAGAAGTTAAATCTCAGGCTCTTTCTGTGCTTCTGAAAGATTCCGATTCTTTTCCAATTTGTTTGTAGAGCGTGAATTAACAAGCAGCAAATAATTTTCAATCTCCGAAATGACATGGCCCGCAAAATTTCGTTTGTATGAAAAACTTGAGCTTGAGTCTGAGATCATTTCCCCAAGATCTCATAATTCGGAAAGTATTCATGAAGCTTTGTGTAAGAAGCATCGTTTCATCGAGCAAAATACGAATTTGTGTGTTTGAGTAGCTCCGTGTTTAAACCTCTAACGCCCCCGAGAAGATTATGAACGTAAGGATGGTCAAGCGATCGTATTGCTAGCTTATCGATGAAGGTTTGGGTTTCAAAGAGTTTCAGATGCGGTGCAAATCCACTGAGTATTCCAGTCGAGCTCGCTAGTTTCGAAACTTCCGAGACCCAAATGCTTTTGGTCTTTTTTATTGAAGCGCCCAATTAATGCCAATACATAATTGATTTTTTTCTGAAATAAGATCCCCCTAAATCATTTGAATGTCGAAAGCCAGCGAGTTTCATTCCCCAATATCAAGGTTTCCGGGCCTTTTCGCTTTTTGTCTTGCAATCTTCGTATCTCAGCCTGGTGTTTAAACGATGAAAAATTATTTCAGACACCTTTCACAAGCCTTCGAATGAGATTGGGAATTGACTCATTCGACTTAAAAATCCTTCAAAAGGGATATGTTTCATCAATTTCCCGAATGCTCTCAACAAACGCTCGAGAATCCTACTTCCTGAAAAACGTGAAATGCAAAATGATTTTGTGGATAAATTCAATACTCGACCCGCGCAACATATATTTCGAACAGATTTGACGTTCCTTGTTTTGGATTGGTGAAGTTCAAAGCTCAGTACCGAGACATTATCTCTCGTGATAGATACAATACGACTGTACAAAGCAAAAATCTTGATAACGTCCTGGCAAACGATAACAAACACTCCCCTGTTAGGGTTTTCACTTTGAGCACCTCAAGTCCAGCCACATAGTTCTTGAGTTCAAAGAAGTTATCGAATAAGGTAATGTGATCCCCAAAGCTTGTTTCGATTACTGGCTTTGCACCCATCAAGTGTAAGAGCAACCTGGCCCTCCTTCATAGCAAGCTTCTTTCTCAAGGCATTCACTTCTGTATAGTACATTTCCTCAAATGTGTTGGTGATCAGCGAACGCGATATAGCCTTTGTAGTCCCAAAAGTCCATGTTCTTAGTTTTTTCTTTCTATGGAACCACCCAATCAGAGCCAGAGTGATACACATTGTGCACACCTTGTAGTATGCCCGAAAAACATATGTGTATCATAAACTTTTACGCTTTCATAACTAACGAAGGGCCTGTCGTTATCGTAGTTACGATAACGAAAAATCGTTAACTTTGACGAACTTTACGATAAATCCACGATGCGACTCAACACTGCCTAGAGCACACCATGGATGCTGACGACCGGGGCTATTCTTCGATCGACGAGTTGCTTCGAGACTAGATTTGCGAGTCCAAGGTCCACATATGATTTGATACATCAATACCAATGTGTGGTCAGTGTGGAGTCGCATCGTGTATCATCGTCATTTTGTGTGCGGTACCACAGGCCCTTGGTTAGTCAAACACTCCACGATGCTACAAATTTCATTACTTACAATGGATTAACGAGACTCCCACTGTCCCTATCTACTATTCAGTATGAAAAACTTCAGCTAGACTGACGGAATTATCGGCATAAGTATGAATACATTCTCGTAAAGGAAGCACATGCGCATGTATTTTACGAATTGCAAAAAGTGTACTGCTAGTGCATAATCTTTATATTCGAAGTGAGCGTATGTAGACAAACCACATAACTTATCATTCCCACTACCTATAAATTTAGTCACATCAGCTGGTGTTGTAAAGAATGCTATTTTGCCATCCCTAAAATGTTAAAATGTCTATTTTTCGTGAGTACTGGATGCTTTGCTTAATGCAAGCGTTTGGGCTAAAACCCATCCGCGTAATGAAAGTAATCGGGGGGAACGAAAGTCACCCCCGCCCTCCCATAGCCTTACGGCCATGGGAGAGGCAGTATCAATGTCAGGACCCGAAAAACGGTGAACTATACTTGGATAGGGTGAAGCCAGAGGAAACTATGGTGGAGGCTCGCAGCGGTTCTGACGTGCAAATCGATCGGCGAATCTGAGTATAGGGGCGAAAGACTAATCGAACCATCTAGTAGCTGGTTCCTGCCGAAGTTTTCCTCAGGATAGCAGAAGCTCAGACAGTTTTATGAGGTAAAGCGAATGATTAGAAGTCTCGGGGCGCAATAGCCTTAGCCTATTCTCAAACTTTGAATATGTAAGAAGCCCTTCTTTCTTAAATGAAGATGGGCATGAATGTGAGCTTTTAGTGGGCCTTTTTGGTAAGCAGAACTGGCGATGCGGGATGAACCGAACGAAAAGCTAAAGTGCCAGAATACACGCTCATCAGACACCACAAAAGGTGTTAGTTCACCTAGACAGCCGGACGGTGGCCATGGAAGTCGGAATCCGCTAAGGAGTGTGTAACAACTCACCGGCCGAATGAACTAGCCCTGAAAATGGATGGCGCTTAAGCGTGATACTTATACTTTTCCTCCGGCCGAAGGTCGGAGAGTAGGCAGGCGTGGAGATTGTGACGAAGCTTTTCTGTGAAGAAGGGTCAAACAGTCTCTAGTGCAGATCTTGGTGGTAGTGGCAAATATTCAAACCAGAACTTGCTTGGCAGAATCAGCGGGAAAGATCCCATTGAGCTTGACTCTAGTTTGACATAAGGATGTGGAGGGTGTAGTATAGATTCATCGCCCGTGAGATACCCAACCTCTTCTTTTCTTTTACGCATAGCGTTGAGGGACAGTAGCGTAAAGCTGATTCCAAGAACAGTTCCTTCGGGGCCATTCTTCGTTAAACACCGTCTAATAAGGAGTTTGCTGGGGCGGCACATCACCTAAACAATAAAGTAGGTGCGCTATGGGGCCTCATGGAGAACAGAATCTCCAGTAAAACAAAAGGGTTGGAGCCCCTTGATTTTGATTTTCAGCAATACTGCAATATCGCAAGCACGCAAAACGCCAAATCGGTTCTTCCTAGTACGGCGTGAACCGCGAGTCTCCCTTCAGCCTCTTCTCCTTCTTCTTCTCCCTCCTCTCCTTCTTTTCCTTTTTCCTCCGCTCCTTCTCCTCCTTTCTTTCGTTTTTCTGTATGATAGATAACTCAGACAAACAAACATCGTGCTTCGGGGGTCCGGAGATCGCCGACGGAAGCTCCCATGCCTTCACCAAACCGTCCTCGCCACAAGTCAACACGGAGTTCGTGCCTGGAACGCATAAGACGTCACGCACGACCTCGTCTCCGTGCGCCGGCGTGAGGGTGACGGCGGAATCCAGCAAAAACGTCTCTGTGTCCGCATGGAAAGGCAAAATCGTCAAGCTCTGCTTCAGATTGGCCCCGTACGCCACGTATCCGGCCTGCTTGACGTCCACCACATACTCGCAGTCGGCCCAGGTGGACCTCACGTCGCCCACCTCGTTTGGCTTGGGCTCTTCGTCTTGCTCGTAGTTCGTGTTGTTGAGTTCCCAGAAAGCCAAGGTCTCCATATGCGAGAGAACCGAAATCCGGTTGTTTTTCACAAAATGACACAGATGCACCGAGGCAAAGTTGATCACCTGATGTAGCGCCTCGTCCTCGTCGGGCTCCTCGAGATTGTAGACGTTTACGTATCCGTCTGTGGACCCAGACATGAGATATGGCAAGGTGGGGTGGAACTCGATGGCGGTGATATCGTCATGGTGCGAGTCCACAAACGACCGCACGATTTGAGACGGATTCTTCAAGTCCCAAAGAAGCAACTCGGCGTCGGCACCGACAAGTTCCGTGCCTCCCGCGAGCAAGTATCCTTTCGAGCTCCCGAGGGCCAAAACGGGCAGATTCTTCGAGCTGCAAAGATGCACCTGTGCTCGATTGAGGCTCTGCCTTAGATCCCACACCCTGACCCCATCGGCCGCCGCAGACGCCACAGTGAACTCGTCGATCTTCTCAACTGCATTGACACAAGAGCCGTGCGCCCGACGATTGATCAGATTTGGTGCGGGGGAGGGTTGGGGAGATGAAATGTCGTATAATGCAAGTGCGCCATCACTGGAACTGGTGAGAAACGAGCCGCCGTGGATTTGGGGGAAATACGTGAGCGAAAGAGCCCAGCTTTCAGAGAACGGTTGCCACTCCTGCTTAAGAGCGGCTGCCATTATTGTATTTGTGAATTTTCGAGGTTTTGTGGGTTTTGACCGCCGGTCTAAAACGCTTCAACTCGCTTTGGCTGCGATGGGGCTTGGGTGCAGAATTACGATGCAGAACGCGCCTCGCGGACGCGCGCGGAGTTAAGAGAGTGTTTTTCATGGTTTCTGTCAGTGTTGTTAAAGTTGGAGTTTTACTAATTATTTTTGGTATTTGTGATATAAAATATATATATTACAATATCACAAATAATCACAAATAATCACAAATATATGAAGTTCCTGCATCGTCAAGTACGACTATGCCTGTCTTTCGCCCCCAATTCAGTTCTCATCTACTCACGCAATTTTCGAGCATGAACCATTCTCGGTATTATTTTAAGAATCAATTACATGCTACTTGAAACTTACCCTCGGTAGATCTCTTTATCCTCTTTTGAATCGGAGATGCTTCGCAGATTGTTATCTAATTATGGAGCTTTCTTGAGCCTGGGATCACTATATTCCAGCTCGGTCCAAAGTAGACTATTTGTCGAGTTTAAGTCTCTGCATCGCTAAATTCTGTATCTTTCAACTCTGCATCATGTCTAGAATCCCAAGTCTCTGCATCGCTGAAATCGGAATCGCCATAACCTGGTAAATTGCGTGTAGTATCCAAGGACTCTGCTCGCTCGTGTCTCCTAAGATTTGCGTACGACTGGTAACACGATCTTCCACCGCGCCTGATCCCATTGAAATATGAAAATCACCGTTCTGAGAACACGTCGTCTCGCCCGTTGTCAGTGAGCGTTGCTCGTTTTGCCTTTCAGGGCGGGGTCATTTCCTACGATTATCCAGGTCTGGTATGTCTCTATAAAAGCAGTTTGCTTCGACCATACAACACGTAGGTTGCTCGAAGCTGGTGTTCAAAGGTTCTAAATGATCTACATTTAGATTATCGGCAGCTTCGACTGTGGTGGGGAGTCAAAGTAGACACTCGCCTCGTCTGTAATAATGCCTGTTTCCTTCATATTAGCCAACATCTTGGTTGTCTGCGATAGAAGTCTGTTTCTCTTGTCCGTATCTATGCTCTTTACTCGGGAGAAGAGCCATCTCGAAGGAGAGACATCGCCATCATGGACAAATAATCTTAGGCCAATCGGAAGACAGTAGGAACGAGCCCTCGTTATGTTTGTAGTACTGCCGAATTCGGTCCTTGACTTTGGCATTCTCTTGCTGCAAGTACGCCGAAGTTTGCTCTCACCGTCATAGTCATCATCACCAAGCTGACTCACGTCATAGAGAAAATCCAATCACGCATTTTCTGTAACCTTTAACTCAGGTTTCTCTTCCTTTCCTTTTGCGCCCACCCCGGAAATGGAGTCTATCGGTCACCTCGCCTTTCCGATCAGCTTCCCTCAAGCTTCTGAACTTTCATTAGAAGCTATTGATTAGTTGTAATTAATTTCTATTTTGCCTCCATACTACAAATTACTTTAATGATATAATTATTTATAATACTACCATGTCAGAAATAACTATCACAAATTAATACTAAATTCAAATAATTTGGCGCGAAGATTCTGTAATTTAATATCACCGGTTTCTCTTGCCCTAATGATAAGGATTTTTCTTATTTTCTCGAGACTCACAATTCATCCCTGAGCCACCTTTTGTTCATCGATGCTCTGCTCGACGAGAAAGTGTAGGATTGCACGAGAAGCCTGAGAGTTAGGAAATGTATAAGTTGCCTTCTGAAAAATACCGCAGCCAAAACAACATACATCATTCGTCGAGAAATACTAGGCTTCCCACCAGTTCATTTATGTCAACTTTGCCCCACTGATACGAAATCTCTGACACTCATAAGAACGTGAATTTCCTGGTCCATGCTTTCGGTAATGCTCTCAAATTCTTCGACAATAGTGTCACTAATGTCGCCAAGCTCAAGGTTGATCATGTCCTTTATGGATTAATCGGTCGCGTCGCTCCAACTCTCGCTTGACTAGTCAGCAAGCTCATTGGTGCCTTCATATTCATACTCAGAGTCCACCTCGATTTCACTCCGGTCCCTGTCATTCTTTTCACTACCGGGAAGCTTACCTTCATATGTGAGAAAGTCCAACATTTTGATCGACTCTGGCAGCCTTTAGTGTCTCCTCTCTTCTTCTAGTGGCGATATCATTTTAGCAGAGAATATTAGATTCAGATGGTGCTGACATAGAAAATCACCATATGTGTTGCATTGTCTTCGACTGTCAAAGCCCCCGAGAACTTTCAAGTTCGTAGAAATGTTTCTCAAAATCACCGTAAATAGCCATTTTCGTTATGATCATGACGATTAGCGAACTCTCCACATCACTGGTTGCAGCCAAGATTGCGCGTCGCAGTGGCCGAGTGCATCGGTGGCTGAGCACAGTATGATCCAGGTAAACCTTTTTATAAGAATGTTTTCTGGGCGCCAAAGTGCTAGACATACTATCGAAAGTGAACAAAAACCCGTATATGTATGATCTTCATGCAGTACGTTTTCTCTGGACATCTGGAATATTTTGAGTTGTGGCATTTCAGAGGGTCATACCGGGGTTCAACAGAAACATGGCTTCTCAGTTTCTCTTGCATTCGAAAAGAAGCTTTGAATGTAGGGCTCTTTTTATGTTCCCTAGAAGCTTCAGCTTGCTAATATTTTAGGGCCTTGATGAGTCCAGGATCTTCGGAGTCCCTCTCTATTGAAAATTGGCCTCTTTCGCCACCTTGTGATTCTTCAAAAAATCGTGAAAAATGTCGAAAGTCCGGCCTTCGAAGCTCTCTCCATGGAGATTCACAAGCTCCTCTGCAGAAATCGGGACACAAATGATGTTTTTGGCATGAAGCCAAAAAGATTATCTGTTCCAGGTAATCAACTCGCAGACACAATCTCTATTTCAGCGTCAGAGGCAGTTTGCGTCAATTTATTTTCGTCCAACTGACATTTGGACATTAGTTTGTCTTGCAGCGAGTCATCTGAAAACTGAAAACGGTACCATAATCTTCATTCGTATGAGACAGTGATTAGCTAAATTACTCTTATTTGTGGGCAATCTCTCCACTTAACACTTTGAAAGGTGTTGATATTATGGATTTATGTATTTATTTACTCCGATACTGTGTTCGTAGAGATCTAAGCGGAACGTATTGTGTTTATTTCAAATTAGGTGCTGCGTGAAGAAGTGAGCTGTTCCGTGCTCAAATAAAACTACTCGAAGATAGCGAATCTATCCGATCATCAAGAATTCATGTACTCAACTGATCTCGACAACTTCACCAACGTCGACTTCCATCTCATCATCATCTTTGTCCTTGATCTCTCTCGCGACCTGGTCGCATATCTCCACGTCATCTTCAGTGTTCTCATCTTTAGATTCCACACCCAGGTCAAATTCATCTGGCCTTCTTTTCGTCACCTTGTCGCTGACCGCTGCCATCATTTTGGTTGTGGCTGGTATAAACTTGATTCTCGTCTTTTTGATCATATTGCCGCGTTTTGAAAATAAGGATTCTGCCGGCGCTGACATAGCTCGAATAGCCAAAATGTCTTTTGCAAGCTGATAAAGTATAATGAGTTGTCTTTTTCTGTTGCTATAATAATCGACGATATCGAAGTTTTCAGTTTTTTCAAAAAAGGAGGCCACGAATTTGTTCTCTTCGTCCCCAGACCCTTCGTGGTCACTAGGATAAGGAAAGTTTTTCCTGCCTGGCCGGTTGTCACTTTATGAGCCGTGGTCGACAGTCACCTCATTGTACAGTCTCTGTGCTCCATAGTTGGTTCGTAAAGTAAATCTTCCTAATTTTTCCTGAAGCAACTTACCAAGACACGCGGGAACGATTCTCTGGTCTCAGTCGTGTTCCACGACGAAATTAACAATCTCGTCTGCTCGATGATCCGTATTTCCAGGTGGAGAAGAACCTTCAACATCTTCACCAATTATGTCTGCTTTGCGAAAGCAGTTGATGAACGTGTCCACTTTCAAGTTCTGCCATGAGTGGTCACTCCAATGAATTGCTTTTGGTGAGGTCATCGTTCTTCTGTGGTTGCTACCAAGAGTTGTTTCATCGCAAATGAACTCGAACCATAACTCTTTGTAGTGAGCCTTCAAAACCCTTATGATACTTTGGTCCAATAACTGCATTTTTAACTCAACCTACGCAACCTCCATTGCTTCGTAAAAATTGTACGAAAAGTTGACCTACGTAGGGTTCGGGAGCACCAAGGCGGTGTCCACCTTTCCCCCCTCCTGGCGAGACAAGTGTCTCGGGCCTTGAGGCAGGTCACTCAGGCGGGTCGATGACACAGGGGTAGCCCCCTATAATAAACAAGTTATGGGCTAGAATATCCCATGAGGAAATTCTACTCAAAACTCCAGACTCCATCGGAGGTTTTTTCTATAGAGTATATAGTTCTGCTGAGATGAGGCTTACATAGCAGCCGAACCACAGCACCCTCCAATGTGATGTTTCTTTAAAAAAGAAAAAAAAAACTCGAATTAGGGGGAAAATAACACAACACCGTGTACTGGAGTGCTTGTGTCGCTTTAACTATTTCCATCGCTGCCTTGTGCCCACTAGAATCGTCTAATACTAAGAGTACTTTCCCTCGCATCTGATAATTTGGGTATAAATTTTTACAAGTTTCCAGAAAAGAAATACGATATAGCAAAAAAGCCAGGTTTTGGCCCTCGTGTCCACAAATTCTCAAAATAACGCTGGAGCTGTTCATGAGACGAGACACGCATTTTGCGTATTTTGGCTGTCGTGCCACAGAAGGCACGAATGGGGCCTTTTCGTTAACTGCACTGGTCAATTCCTCAAGCATGAGGCCAAGCTTGCGTTTCAGTGAAACAAAGCCATCAAGATCGAGTTGGTTGCAGTGAATAAATGAGAGAAACTGGGTATTCTACCACTCGAAACGTTTCGAAATGTCCTTGGCGATAGGGACCGCGGGGTAAACTTCGTGTTTATAAAGTGTTGTGGTATTTGCATTCTTTTCAATTTGAAAAAGTTTGCTTTCAAATTCATTTGATCGTCTGAAAGTCATCTAGCTGTGACGTTTAAGGTGGTTTCACTAATATTACTCAATGGTATCGCCGTAGTGAGGCATACCATATATGTAAAATACGTTGCGCTGATGAACATCGAAGTGATTTATTGCAACTAATTGTCTTCCAAAGATAAACGGTGATAGATACACTACTATGAAAAAATATTTCAGAATCTTTACCATTTCGAAAATCGCCCAGAATTTTTTGAATTCCCCGAAATATTCTTATAAAGGTTATTCTTATGGCCAGGTTTACCTGTACACTGCATTAGTATATGTACTTCACTTACTAACGATTAATTAAAAACTATAGAGTACTTATCACACCCGGTAGTAGTCAATTCTCACTATAGTAACTGCTAATTTTAATTACGCGACACTGCTCTTAATCATAAACCATTCTAGCTATCTACTAATTCGCAGCTGGCTGCTGGGTTTATTACCTAAGCTTCAACCCCTCTGAATAAGCCCGACAAGATACAACAATAGCAGAAGCTGTACCCATTTAAAAACCTCTCCCTTAAGTAGTCAACCACCACATATCAGGCCGGACCACCTGCTTCACTCCCCTCGAGTCGGGCCCTAAACATCCCAACTCAGGGTACTGCACATAACCACAAAAACATCGGTCCAGGTTTCTGCAATCGAACATCAATTAACCCCACACTAAAACCACGCTATACCCTAGAACAGTTACCAAAATGAGCAGTATCGTCAAAAAACTGTCGCATTTTGCGCCCAAGATAAAAAAACGATCTGTGCGCAAGGAGTCGATCGCTACGCCGCCCGCAACACAAGCCCTCCGTGAAGATTCTCATCACTCAAGTACAGACAATGATAAGGAGACAATTTCTGGGGAAAACGCACAGGAACAGTCGCCGCCCGCGTCGCAATTGCTCCAGGCTGAAAATGCGAGCGCAAGTGTCGCCGAACAATCTGGTTTGGCCGCCGAAGCCCCTCTGCAAGCACCGCAGCACACAAACGCTCTTTTCAACTACTCCATTTCGTCGCAAAACAGCTCCAAAGCCACAAAAACCGCTGTTGCGGAGCCCGTGGTGGACCCGGTGCTGAAGACCGCCGAGCTGGCCGTGCAGGATAGCGGCAGCGACTCGGAAAATGACGAAAACTACAACGATAACGATGTCTTTAAACAGCCAATACCAAAGGAGCACTTTGCCAGAAGACGTTCTTCGGTGGCGGGTCTCCGCCGGCTCTCGGGAATCAACCCAACCCGGCGCAATAGCCTGGCTTCTGTGCCGGGGACACCCGCCGTCGGCCACGTGGAATCGGACCTCCATATTAGGGATGCTCCCATTACGATCGGCGTGCCCCTGGCCAAGCCCGTCCGGAAGAGGCGGACCTCGTCGGTAAGCCGCGCAGGAAAGAAGGCTGTCAAAACGTCTGTGATTGCCGTGCCGTCTGCCGCGGACATCCTCCGGGAAGAGCACGAGCAAGAGCCTGAGACATCTACAGAAACGGCCGAAAAGCCCGTTTCCGCAGCGAAACCGTCGAACGACGGAGCCGAGCAGTACACCGTGGGCCTAGACCCCCGGACCAGGCGGATGCGCAAATACCGGGTGTCACGTGACGTCGACAACAAGCGGGTGGCGTTGGCCCCCTCAGGCCTCGTCACCAGCATCTCCAGCGTCAAGCAGCTTCCGCGGAGGGTCAAAAAAGAGGACGAGGAACTTTTCCGAAACATTACCATCGAGCCGGAGCAAATGAGCATGGCGGACCTTTGCAAACCAATGCTTCAGATTGGGCTGATCAGCGAGCTGTTTGAGGCGGCAGAGGCTGCGAAAGCGAAAATTTTGGACAGAAAGATTAAGCGGCGTCAAGCGCGTGCCACTGCTCGCGAGCGCCGGATCCCTTTTGCGAAAGCTTTGCGCGAGGTGAACAACGAATTGTCGGACGACGAGGAAACCGCGAAAAAACTGCTAGCTTTCGACGAATTGTTACCCAGCACGCAACCGGTCCAACCTTCAAGCCTCCAGCTTGCTTTGGTCGACGGCCAGTTCCAGGTGGATCAGGAGTCTACCATACGAAACCGGGGCACCGGTCTTAACAGTGACAATCGGCCCGTGGAGCAGGAAAACCCGTTTGAAAACTTGGTCAACGCGGGCACGTACTCAAAAGCCGTGCACACAGACGCGTGGACGATCCCTGAAATGGTCGAGTTCTACAAGGCATTGAGTACGTGGGGAACCGATTTCACGTTCATTGCGCAATTGTTCCCGTACCGCACGCGGCGGCAAATCAAGAATAAGTTCATTTTGGAGGAGAAGTGCAATCCCGAGTACATTGAGTTGGCGCTCCGACGCAAGCTCCCGCCCGATTTCGAGGAGTTTTGCGCCAAATCGTCGCTGCAAAACACGCTCAAAACGGTTGACGACTTCAACCGCGAAATGGCAGAGATAAAGAGAGAGCACGAGGCGCACTTGCGCGAGATCACTACGGAGCGCGAGCGCGCAATCAAAGAGGATTTGGAGGCGAACAGAAAGAGAGAAATCGAGATCCGTACCGGTTCCAAGCCAATGACCAAGGCGGAACGCGTCCGGTTTATTAGACAGAACGAGGTGGTGGTCGGAGAAATCGAGGACGTGAAGCGCGCGCGCGACATTGATGCAGGCGCCAACTGATTATGCAATCTCACGTTTTCTTATGCACATCCTGCAGCCAGCGCGCGCCCCGCGCTGAGTCAACCCGACGTGTGCGTATCCGGAAAAACCCGCTTCCTTTCGGGCACACTCGTTCGGGGATTGCCATGTCTTCAGCGAAGGACTATGCGTTCGAGGTGGTCACGAGCTCGAACCAGAGCGCCGTGACATTCACTGTGCGGAACAAGCCCTCGCACTTCGCGAAAGCCCGTCTACCGTTGGCGTGTATTCTCCAGGCATGCGTGGCTCCGAGGATTGTTACGATTGTGAGGAAAATGTACGAGAACGGGATTCCTGCCCAAAGCTCAATCTCAGCCTTTTATCGTGACATGGGATCAAAAACTGTCGCGCAAATACTATCGGAAAATCTTTCTTCCGCCCTCTTGGCGTTGGCATTGGTGGCTATATTCGTTCTCGTATCCCTAGATGAACCCGCGGATGCTCTCATGGTCATGGAGGATATGGGCGTTCAAATCAGCAGCAAGTCCAGGTGGAGATTTTTCAATTTTGGCCGGAACGGGAAGTTCATCCCCACGTCTGAAATCATCGATATCGTCATCCACGAAGGGTTCCATGGCTTCGGGCAGGTGATCTACTACATTTGCGTGTTGACGCGAGATAGAGACAGGGCAAGCACAGAGAAAAACGGCGTTCAGATGATCTTTCCTCATTTCCTACCCAGAAAGGAAATTTTGCTACAAGTATGGAAACAAAGCCGCCAGATGTTGTACGGAAAAACACGCAGGCATTACAGACACGTGCCCGGCCAGGGTCTCCGAGAAGTGAAGCATCTACACGAAGAGTAGGGGCCATGATTACCCGAAAAACATGAATTAATTAGCAACAGATCTATAAAGTGGGAGTCCCAGCTCCTGAGGTTGAGATAGGCTATTGCCCTAGCTGCTTGAAGAGATGGGCGAAATTCTTGCGGTCTGCCAAAGCCGCTACCAGCAAACTGGCACCCATATAGCCAGCCACGCTCAAGAACATCTTGGAGTACGTGGATTTCAAAGGAGGAAAGTGAGCCATGGTGTGAAGTCTAGTGAGATTAACGAGCATGAGGGTGAATGTTTTAAACGTGTGGTGATGAGTGGGCAGAAAGACTTGTCATTGGAAAGTCTATTTATATATAGTGTTTTCCGAGCAACGGGTTTGACGTGGCCCGACTTTGGAATCTCCGATATCACCCGGTGCGGCGTTAGGATCAGGAGACGAGTCAAACCAAGCACGTCTCTATGTGCAGTCTGGAAAGTATTCGCTTACGAGACCCGGGCTTCGGCGATAAGAACTTGTCCATACAACAAATTATACAACGATGTGACATATTAGTCTCATGTGACTCTGGACTGTTAAAACCACATTGACTCGAAAGACGCTCTTTTCGATGACTAAACCCTTGTTTGTTGTGTACTAACGCAAAGAATGTAAAAGCATGATAGTGAGCCCACCGCGGAAGTATTCCTCCGAAAGGGCATACTGCAAAACGATAACAAAACGGACTCTTATCACGAGACATTGCTGGCTGGTATATGCAAGACGTCCCGTGAAAAAATCTCTTTTGGAAATGGTGAGTCGATTTGTTTATTGTCTGGATCTATGAGTTTATGTAATATGCCTCAGGGAACCATAGAGCCTGTGACTATGCTTCCTCCTCGTAACCGGCCATTGATGAATCTCTTGTAATGTGCGGCATTTGAATTTGCTCACGCACATTCAATGATTGGTCCGTCAGAGTCGTGACTGGCATTTCAGATGGGCTCTCCCATTTTCCTTTGATCGATCCGATCGAATCATTTCTCTGGTTTTTCTGTGCCCTTTTCCATGCCATACCTCCCGTCCCTGGCTGTTCTTCCATGAGGTGTGCCAACAAGAACTTTGTGTCATGCCCCGTGGTGTCCAAGGTAACCCTCTGTCTGTGTCATCAGATATAGATTGTGTACCTCATGTATATTTATCAGCAACTAGCCTCGGGTTTTCCAGAGCTGTCTGTGTGATCTCTTAGGCCAGAACCCAAGGGATTGATCGACAATTTGATTCGCAAATCGCTCTCACCATTGAGGCCAATCGGGCTACAAGTATCTTATCTCCATTCTTCTTATTTAAAACACTATCAAATGATACTCCTGTTTCCTCAGATGTTGTTGTCTACGGAAGACGTGGAGTACTTGGGGTTGAAATTGAATGGAGTTAGCTGGAAAGAGTTGTCACAATGAACCAAGGTTTCTTGAAGCAAGGTTTCATCAAGCAAGGTTACATGAATTTTGATTTGTTAATCGGGCTATAGGCACCAATGTGTCTGTGGTCTCTCAACCGGTCTATTAGGACTGTAGTTGAAGAAGAAGAATGACGGTATAAGAGGGACTTTACGGAAATGCCTGCTACCAAGATGTATGCTAAGCCAAAGAGTGGAGGCTATGTCCAACTTCAGGGTCACAAAGCAGCCGTTCCCCGCTCGATTTGTAACGGACACAAGCACTGGTACACGAAGTATTTTCGGCTGAAGCTAACTTACAATATGGCCAAGATGATGAGTAAGAATAAAGCCATTCTACTCCTGAGTGCGAGAGGAATAAACTGTGCTGACTTCCTTTTAGAAAACACGGGTAGATTCCTCACACAGCTCAAGTGGACATTTACGAGGACAGAATTATGTTACCTTGGAGCGTGGAAATCGATTTTTCCACGCACACGTGAATTCACAAGCTCAACGCTTTTGGCAGAGCCCATATCGGAATCATCTCACCTGGCTCCAGATACGAGCCCGGAAGGTTATCAGCTTTCAGAGCAAGAAGTCAAGGAGTCGTCCCACAGGATGTTGGAAAATTCTGGAAACATATGCCCAAAACGAATGTAAGCAGCACAAATATTTGAAAGCTCTTCATCAATTCAATTCGGATCTAATGTTCCGATTCATTACACAAAGACCGCTGCTACAGGCTTCAAATTTCGTTCATACCTGGAAAGGGTAGATCTGCCTGGTATGCTCAAGCATCTTTTTAGCGACTTCGGCTGCACGAAACCCAGGTGGAATCAGTTAGGCATGACATTGCTCATGGAATTGAACTCGATGTAGGCGCCATCAAATCACGAGTACTTAACTATGCGCAACCTCAATTGGTACGTGGAGACTGTTCGCCGAGTTTAATGTTCAAGAAAAAAGGATGCAACTACTCCTGAGACGCGAGATAAAGATGCTCTTGGGGCATATTCGGATCAAGGCGGACAGACACAACTTGCAGAAACGAGGAGGGTAAGGAGGAGAGAGTAAGGCTTGGGAAAGTCGGGCTCTTTCGCTACTCATACCTTTTTCACGATGTATTATAGGGTTTTCTATAGAGGTATATATTTTGTAGCTTCAGGTGGGTGCCCCCTAAAATACAATTGAGTCTTTAAAATCAAGCATCAAATACGTAACACCGACGGGACGTCGTGTGCAACGTGTGGGAGAAGAACGCAAAGAAAACAGACAAAAGATTAAAAGGAAAAAGAACTGAGAATTTATAACTAAACACAAAAGAAAGGTCAATTATTAAGACTAGGGAAATGAGTTCGACCTTGGTTGGGTTCTCATTTGACTGAAGTCGAGATGGACAACAACACGTAAGTGTTTCTACCCTTCCATACTCAAAAAAGTCAAGTGGCTTAGAAGGAAGAGGGCTTGATGTTGAAAGATTCAAAAATTGAAGAACTATCTTAGAGAATACGAGGAAGTCCCACCTCATCCAGACGCACTTGTCGAATAGGAAAGCACGATACGAAAAGGTCGTCAAGGTGAACCAAATTGGTTAAACCGCCACATGGTACAATACTACAAGTCCTATTCAACATCTTCTCTAGAGGACTCGCTATGAGCACCCCATACATCCTTAGTATAGGTACATAGTATGATGTTAGAAGTCAGGTTACCTCTAACTTATCGAGTCCCTTGTTGGGTTATTTCCTGACATCTGGTTACGCGACGAAAATCAGGTATTAGACTCAACGGGCTACATTCTAATATCAATTTAGTCCCTCTCACCCACTCACGTCCACCCACCTATTGTCTCTATTTTAGGCTATCTTCAGGCCAAGTTGAACACCTCCTTAACAGTGCCTTCGATTCTCTTCAGTCTATACTCTCGAAAAAGCAAAGTGTTCTGCCCGAGATAGCCGCCACGCTATTCGGCTCGGTATACGCCCAGTCAATTAGTTGAGAATTGAAAGAGACGAATCTTGAGACCGAACTCATCTGGTGAGACTTGACCAATTCACTCGCTGTATTCCCAAATCCAGTGCTTGCTTTCAATGAAATGGAACATGTCAGTGCTATTCACAGTGTAATGAGATAGAATGAACTGAACTTTCACATCACCGTGATGTTTTCACGAAGTAAATGCCTTAGAATTCGTAAGCTAATGCAAGTCAGCAATGCCTGCTTCGCCGAAGTATTGCTAAAGGTTCATAGTTGAAATTGCTGACTTTCATCAACTTATCTATCTGTTCAAAGCCCTGTACTACGCATCGTGCTTTGAAGATAGCTCCTTTCGAGTCATATTCCTTGAATGTATAACCCATCACCGTGGGAATAACCATCTTGGAATCTGGAAATCGTAGCTCTTCGTACACTTCCATATCTTGGAACTTCCTGATCTTGTCTGCCTCTGCTTTGGCCCCCTCGGAACCCATTCTTTTAACCAAAACTTGCCTGATTATTGTTCTTTCTCATAAATGCTAAAGAGATAACCACACGACATTCTATCGGCATCTTGATGACGCGCCCTGATCTCGTCTTGTTTTGTCCCATGCTGGTAATTTGCAGACACTCTCCGTCCGACATGGGTTGATGCAGACACCCTCCATCCGACTTTGGTTGATCCCGACCTGCGGCTTCCGATAGGTCGCTGTCACTGCTTTGAATCGCCGAAGCACTCCCATTTGGTGCGCACAGGCAGGCAGTACGTTGTCAGTGCATTCTCCAATTCAGGTGTCACGGTCTATTCGTGCCCGCAGTTTTCCCACTTGCTTTCGCTATGGGGTCAGTTGATTGGGTACCTCCCTCGGTTCCGACGTCTCCTTGCAACCAGAGAGTGCCCCCTGTGACTGCCACGTGCTCCCCAAGCCCGATTACTCCCTTGCTGTAGTAAGATCCGAGAGTAGTTTGTTCCGTGTAGACAGATGTTCTTTCCACGGGTGATCACTCACAGTCGGGATGGTTCCAGCCAAGGGTAAGCTTTCTGAGCCTACCGGGCGATCAATATTGGTGCAGGCTGTGACCTCCTCCACTTCAAGGGGCAAATTGACGACAGCTCTCTTACCGTGTGGGGCCTGCCGAGTTTGTGCTGCCAAGGCTTCTTCACCAAATGAATTTTCTCGAATCACCCTTTCGGGTACGCTTCCTCATGTGTACGTGGCTCCCATACCAAATACTGCAAAGTCAATGGTTGCAGCTATCATCTACTTTCGTGCCAAGCTTTCTGAGAGTCAATTCCAGAGCAAGTCCCAATTGTTCCAGAAAGCTTATACCAACAATGGCACTCCTAAATAATAGTTCATCATCAGCCTAAAACCATAATCAAGCACTGTCGCGATGTAATAATTTTGAGCAAATCAATATCACAAACCGAATGTTGCAATATTCGAGTGATCTGGAACACGCTTCCTGAACTTTCACAGCGAACAATTGTGGAGTATTGTATCCTTCAACCGAATTGGATATCTGTGTCGCAAACGGTATTGTCAACCTGCTGTCTGACACTTACTGCCTTGAAGCTTTTTCAGTGTAAACTCAAGAACACCAAGAAAGAAGCAGATTGTTCTGATCTATCTCAATCTCTTTCGGCCATATTTAAGTATTTGAGCCTCGAGCTCTTCAATTTGGCTCCGCTTTGCCGTTTGACGCGAAGATCTATGATTACCATTGACTCGAACCCAAAGATTAAAAAATTGCAGACATTTTCTAAAGGTGGCTAATAAAGCAAAGAAGCGGGTCGTACAGAAGAAAGTTATGAATGTAGTGGACCCCGGCGTACAATCCCAAACCGCCATTGTGACAATCTTGCAACCCTACAATAGGGAGTAAGCCCTTGAACAGTTTGAAAGTCTCCAAGGCTTCAAACTGCACGCTTCGCTATGTAAAAAAGTTTTTGAACACTTTTTGAAAAAAGGTTACAAATACTGAAACATTGCACAAAAATATACCCTCTGAGGAAGAACGCCATCAAAAGAGTCCCATCAAAAGTCAGGATTCCGCAGCCAATAAACACAAGACGTGGTGTACGGGTCTCTGTCCCATTCGGTAGTCTTACCTCCACTGCATCCCATCAATTCATCACCGCCATTGAAACCTCAAGAAATTAGGTCGATCGAGACACATAATCAAAAATAATCCCTCCGAACACCCGCAGTTTTCGTGCAATACACCGCTCTCCGGGCGCACTCGCCAATAATCGCGGTGCGCGCACGACCACCTGATAACGAGACTCTCAGCGTCGACCGATACTACCCCATACTTTTCCCTTCCATACTTGTCCACCAATTCACTTTCAATCTCTAGGATGAGCGGGAACGAAGCAATGGCCAAAAGGTCGCTACTTGCGGCCATCGCCGATGAGGACTCGGTGACCGGCTTGCTATTGGCAGGTGTAGGACAAGTGTCGAACGAGCCAGGTAAAGAGACTAATTTTCTCACCGTTGTCCCCGGCAAAACATCCGAGGAGGACGTGGAGGAGGCGTTTGACAGGTTTACTAGCGAAAGAGACGACATTGCCATTTTGTTGATCAACCAGCACATCGCCGACTTGATCAGGCACCGAGTAGATTCGTATACGAAAGCGTTTCCTGCGATTTTGGAGATTCCCTCTAAAGACCATCCATACGACCCCGAGAAGGACTCTATATTGAAGAAGGTGAGGCGGCTTTTTGGCGAGTAGCCCGCCGCTTCTCTGGGCGTTCAGTTTATGAGTTACACATTTACCGGATCTTTGTATTATATAGTATAAGTACACCATTCACGTTGAGACACTCGGGAGATACCGATTATTGTATTTTGCTCGGGCCGTTGAGCTAGAGACTCACTTCGTCTAGACTTGCGGTTTGCGCTGTCTCTGGATTTCCATCTTGATCGTCTGTCTTCTCGACTTCGACCTTTTCCTTGGACTCTAGCTTGCTTTCTGCGCTTGTCTCTGGGACCTCGAGCCCCTCAGTCTCCACACCCTCCGCCTTCGATGGGTCATCCGTGGTTTTCTCCCCCTTTTCGCTGGCCACATCAGCACTGAGATCTCTTGATATGATCTCTTGTGCGGTCTCTTGTGCAGTTTCCTCTGTTTCCTTCTGTTCAGCTTCCAAAGGAGAACCACGTTCGCCCAGATCGGCGTCTACTTTCTCCACTGGCTCTGCTACAGCTGTGCTCAGAACCTCCTTGATCTCTGTCTCTGTCACCAACGCTTCGGCATCTTCGCCAGTGGTGATATTTGTGATCTGATCATCGGCAGCGCCCAGGGATCCATTGGGCCCCTTTTCCAGCGATTCAGCACCAGCGTCTTCACTTGTATATTCCTTTTCAGCTGGTGCCTCTTCGCCACCCGCCAATTCCGACTCAAAAGCTTCCTGCGCTCTACTTTCTGCCTTTATAGTACCATCGGCAATCTCTGCGGTCTCTTCGCTTCCCTCGACCCCAATTTTTTGGGAGCTGGCATCCGTGGGCGTGTTTCGAGGAGTCTGAAGATCCTGGCTATCGGAAGATGGCGCAGAGACAGCGAGCGATGGTACGTCACTTGAATCCGGAGCATCTTCACTCTTTGTGGCTCTCTCCGAGCTCAGAACTGGCTTGGATTCTTCTAACAGTTTGGCAGTTTCTGGTATAGTGGCTGAAGATCCAGAAGCGGGCTTCTTCCAGTAGTTCTTAGCGAATATGTCCGGAAGAACGCACTCTTTGACGTAGAAATCGCGTACCCCCACAATCCGGCGCTCCATTTCACAGGCCTTGAGCCATTCTGGGCGAATTATCGGGATGTTCATATCATTGGCTTTGAGGTATTGTGCATTCTGCTTGTTTTCACGCGTGGTTACGAAATGAGTTGTCTCTATCTTCATCTTATCCAGAGCAGGGTAGTGTGCACCCATATTCTTCAACGCTTGCTGAATGTCGTTAATAGTGAATTGCTCGTTGGGTGTAATGTCACCCAAACACACCTGTATGCCCGACAAATCAGTCATTTTATGCGTGGTCACCTCGATCGTTTCGGACATGTAAACGCCTGCGGTCGAGTCTAGTTTGAGCTGAAATTGGAACAGTTTTTCGATCGGCAACCCGGAAAGTTTCGAGGTTCGGTTGCTGAGCGGCTGAGGAATAGCGCCAAGCTTTTTCCCGTCCTTGAATAGCGTCAAGCTTTTCAACGAAGCAGTTCCCAAGTCCAAGGGGTCCCATTCCAAAACACATGATGTTTGAGTCACGTTTTTGATTTTCAAAATGGGCGCCTTGGGCAAGTTTTTGCCAAATGTGTTAAGAATCTCGTCCTGAACCGCCAAGAACTGCTTCCGCTCTTCTTCCTCGGTGTCTAAATCACGCTCACAGCTGATTTTGACTATGGAGCCGGCTTTCACGCCGTTCGGCAAGAGAATTGTAGGGAATTCAATCAAATGATGGTCCTTGGTGAGTAAAAGCGCAAGAGAAGCATCGAGCTTTCCAACTGTGAGAGATACTTCGACCATTGTGACGTGTTGCTCAGCTGGAATGATACTATCAAATTTCTGGGGTTGTATGGTGTTGGCATAATCGGCCGTGCCTGGGGAACACCACGGTTCAGGTGTACGGGTGCGCGACGCATCTGTTTTTCTGCGGTAGCACTAATTTCCTTTTGCTTGCACAAGTGGGTGTCTTTTCCGAGACTTCTTTGATCGACCATGTAATTGATCTTTTGAGAGGAAAGTTCGGGCTTTGTATGGAGCACATCCTGCCATACTGATGAAAGCTGTGTTTCCAATCCACCCAAACTGCAGATATATTATGCGTGCGCGATTGGTGATCTGCCCATATGTAATTTCCGAGAACCTCGCGATCAAGTAATGTAGGACCTGGCTCAGACTATTCAGCAACAAGGGTGCACTATAATACCCTTGAACGCTAACCATGAAAACCACCAAGCTGAAATTGGAATTCCCTTTCATAGTTCGAGCGCGATCTCGACAGACTCGACTCGTCAGTATATGCCCATAGCCTGTAGATCCTCTTTTATCTCATCTGGCGAGGCTCTGCGGAGTAATAGTTCATCAACTTGAAACTCATTGTCATCTAGTAGGCTGTTGGACACCGCTGACGGTATGCCATGAAATTCTTTGAGACCGTTGAGGATCCCAAGCTGCGCGTTGACGCAATTGCGCTGGTGAACCAACTCGATAATCAGGTTTTGCTGGTGCAACATCGTATCTGTGTCGGCGCTGTCCTGGTAGAATTCTGCGCTGCTTCCGCCAACAACAAGAGGCATATACAGGGACTGAGAATACGACGATGGTATCGCCGCGAAATTGTAATCTGGGACAACCAGGTCCAAGTAATTCCACTCCTTGTTGATCTTGTACCATTTGGAAGTAGTCTCTGTAATCATGTCGTTGCGCATACTGGAGAGATTCTTCATGAAGTCCTGATGTATGCCTGTTCTCGACGCGATCGTCTCTGTGTCGATGCATTTCAAGCTGTAGTTTAGCGTTGCATTGGCCAACCGGATGTTGTCTTGATAGAATTCGTTGACTTTGAAGCAAATTTGGAGAAGCTCGGGGTGTGATCCTTCCAAACATAGTTGCATCTCGTGTTCGAGAAGGCTGAGTTTGTCTTGGTAAAGCTTGTCGCGAAGAAACGAGAAATCATTCTCAATCGATATTAGCTCCTCGATTGCAGACTTCCTCTGCTCGTCTAGATCAACAGCCTCAGCAGGTGAGGGTGCCTCTGGCTCGCTTTCACCCTCAGGTTTCTGATCTTTTTCTGGTGCTTCCATCTCTTCTTCGTCTTCAGCATTCTCAGCTTCCTCGTCTCCCTCCTCAGCTTCTGCTTCTTGTTCATTGCCTTCTTCAACATCAACTTCCTCGGTCGACTCTGGCTTAGCCACATCCTCCGTGTCTCCCGAGGTCCCTTCATCTGCTTCAGCTTCTAGTTTAGGCTCCTCAGTGTCGCTCAACAGACCCTCTTCGTCTAGGTCATCCGTCAACAGCTCCTCAGGGGGCGTCATCGGGGGCGACGTCAGGGTCTCCACAGGGGTAATGGCGGTGATGGTGCCTTCATTGGTTGATTGTAATACCGGCTCTGCCCCGTTCTCGATTATAGATTCAATCACAGACAGCTCGGACTCAGCGCCTGTGGAATTCATCGCGTCGTCTATCGCGTGATCTATCGCGTGATCTATCGCTGCACTGTCGGACAATTTCCTTCTCTTTACATGATCGAGTTCGGCTTGGTCGGATGCCTCTTCGTCCTCGGCCTTATTAGCTGCTTCTTCATCCTCAGCGACTTGCGCGAAGGCTTCAGCGGCCGATTCTCGTGGTCGTTTGAGTGACTGCAAGGAGTCGCCGATCTCGTTGCCGTTTTGGTCGGCTCTGAGAGAATCGGACGATATGGACGGTGAGGCTGACGACACGTCTTGGGCAGATTCATTTCCTGAGTCGTGCGAGTGGAAAGAATGTAGATGGGGCAAATCCGCAAGATCAGTGAGCTCCGATAGCCTCTGCAAGTCCGAACCCCTCTCGTCCGCTTTCGAGCCAGGCGCCTCGTTCAAGAAATCCATCCGATCGGTCTCGGCCTCGGAATCGTCGTCTCCAAGATCGCTGAGCTCTGAGCTTTCGTAGCTGTCCCTAGAATGAGCACGTCCCACACCGAGAGAAGGTAGTTCGAATGGTGGAGGAGACGTGCCAATGTCGGTTAGCGGGGAATCCTTTGTAAGAGGAAGATCACCTTGAGATAGCGGCGACGGGGAATCGAAAGTTCTTATGTTATTTTCTGAGAGAACAAGCTCGGAAGCAGATTTTGGAGACGCCGGGGCAGGATCCAGGGGCAATTTGGGGTCCACGTCGGGCATTTGAATAATTGAAAGCGGCGGGAGAGAAAAAGATTAGGGGCGATCTTCAGCTCTGTTTCAAAGGGCGACCTGGTGTAAATGGTTTCGGTGAGCTATTTTGGTATACTGCAGTATCTGGCTGACTGAGGCGAAAGTTGTGGTCAAATTGGTCGATTTTCGTGGATATGGAATTTTGGCACGGGCCGAACAGACTTGATCGAGAGCCCTTGTGGTTGGAGAAGCATCTGCACCCGTGCACCGGATCCCCGATGCAGGCGCATAGAATTCACCAGCCTGCCCGTGTGCAGGTACCATGCTGGAATACATATATACGCGATAAGCATTGAGATCCCTTTAACTACTGTGGTAAGTATAAATAGTAATTTGAAACGGGTTTGGGCTCTCTTACAAGTGTTAAGGTTTGTCCGAAGCCAAGATCAGATGATATTCAAGTTCGCTCCCAAGTGTTATGGTCAATCCTTTCCACACACAATATAAGGTAATGCTTTCCTGGCGGTTAAAGCGAGTGTTCTTCAGAAAATTATTATTTCTGAGCTCACTGCTTCACATTTTGTATATTAGTGTGTCAAAACAACTCGCTTTTCATTTTTACACTTATCGCCCCTTGGCTCATTGGAATTGCAGCCACCCCTTGGCGGCTAACAACCATATATGCGCGGGGTATATGTTTGTGTGAATGATGAACGAATAAGAAAAACTCAAAAATTGATTAATTCTCAAAGATACACATAATTTATGAAAGTGATTCAATAGCGTGTCTTCTTTTTTTCATATATCATCCCTTTAAATCACTGGAATCGCAGCCACCCCTTGGCGGCTAACAAACAGATAAGCGCAGGGGCGTATGATAGTGCGAATGAATAAACAGAAGAAACACATCTCAGATTCTCCTTGTGTCGATTGTTTGCGATATACACTAGGCTTTAGAATTACACATACTCACGATACGTATCATGCCTTCCTCTGGTATTTCCACTATGTTTTGCCATCAGAATGCTAGAGGTGTGGGAGCTTATATAGAATTGAGAATGCGGAGGGCCCGACACCCGTACACCGCGCGCGTTGAAAATACCTTACGGGAGAGATGAGATGAGGTGCCTACGAATTGTTAAAAAGTACAAAAAACAGAAACAAAGATGTCTGCGTTCGACTCTTTGTTTGGAGGCGCCAAGGTCGATGAGGCCGTGAGTGACTTGTTACTGAAATCGGCAGGGCCCGTCGGAAGACAGGACGTAAAGTCGAGAACAGTACTTGAGTTCTCGAAGTCCACTACAGAGACAGAGGAGCCGGTTTCTGCGTCTGATTCTGGTTCTGACAGGAAAAGGGCGAACGCTGAGGAAGGGTCTGAGGAAGGGCCTGATGAAGGGCCCGAGCACAAAAAGGTGAAAAAGGCGAGAAGGAAGCAGAAGGGCGATGACGAGAATGAGTCTTTGGAGGCCGAGTACTTTGCTAAAGTCACAGGCGAGGACGATCAACAGGAACCCTCCTCTGTCTCGGAAGCCGAAAACAAGCCAGATGAAAACGAAAAGGAAGAAAAATCCAAAGACTCGAGCCGGTCGCGCCGAGCCAAGTCAGTAGACTTGAAGGAGGACGAGCTACAGAAGGCGGAACGCACTGTTTTTGTCGGGAACGTGTCGAACAAAGTGATCTCCTCGAAATCTACGTATAAAGACTTCAAGAAGCTTGTCAAAAACATCGGTCCCGTGGACTCGATCCGATTCAGGTCGATTGCCTTTGACGAGGCCGTGCCCAGGAAAGTCGCTTTTGCGAGAAAGTCGCTCCACAGCAGCAGAGACACAGTGAATGCATATGTCGTTTTCAAGGAAAAGGAAGCGTCTTTGAAGGCAGCTGAAAAACTCAACGCCACGGTGTTTGACCACAACCACATCAGAGTCGACCATGTCGCCCACCCCAGTCCGAGAGATAACAAGCGGACGATTTTCGTGGGAAACCTCGACTTCGAGGAGAAGGAAGAGACTCTTTGGAGATACTTCAACTCGAAGGTTGACGACGACGTCGAGTCCGTGAGAGTCGTGCGTGACGCCAAGACCAACTTGGGTAAGGGTTTCGCTCTTGTTCAGTTCACAGACACATTGTCGGTGAACAAGGCTTTGCTTCTAAACGACAAGCCTATGGACGGCGGCGACAGCAAGAAGCCACGGAAACTCCGGATTACGCGCGCCAAGAGCCACGCCAAGCCATCGATCATCTCGCCTAACCATTTTGACAACATTAAGAAGTCCAAGGCGCCCACGACTAGATTGAGCGACGACCAGAAAACGAAAATTGGCCGTGCAAAGAAGCTTTTGGGTAAGGCAGACCGTAGCGGTGCTGGTAAGATGGTGGCCGAGGGCTCTAGGGCCAGTAAGGGCCAGACCATTGCGGGTATCAAGGGCTTGAAGAGTGCACAGGGTCGGGCGAAAAAGCCCAGGATCACAAAGAGATCTGCGCTGTACAAGAGTGACAAGAAGAAGTTCGCGAATCTTGAGTAAACACAAGTGTTTATTTGGGAATGTAAAGGATGAGAGTGTGTTGGTGCATTTCAAGGCCACCGCAAGGGCTCACGATGAATTTGTGGCTCACCGAGGTGCTTGTGCCTTGTAAAATAGGGGTTCAGGGATTTAGAGCACACACATGCTTTTATGCTTGATCTGGAGAACAGGTGCCGGAGTGTGCGCTGTGTGCCAGAAGAAGCTGTCCCTTGAAGCCGTTGATACTTGTCTTTGCAAGTTTCTTACGGTAGTCAGCTGGCTCTCCAAAGAATTTTACACTTCTATACAGCACCTGTTTGTATATTCACCCAGACTACTGCCCTGACTACCGAAGCACCAAGCGACTTTTGAGGTGATGGTTTGCATGATCTTCCTGCCCTAAGCACTGGCAATATTCGCTACCTATGAAGCCAACAATAAAGTTAAATCATTCACACGGCCAGTGGCATAAATGAACAAATCAAAAGAACAACTTAGGACTACAGCTCGCGGCTTCACAGATCCACGCACAGATCAGTGAATGGTATCCCTAACCAGGCCCAACCAACGAAAACACCCACACTTCTCACTCTCCATTCGATACGTGGCACACTAGAACCTCCTCGCATGGTAGATAAAAGTGTTTGCCACTGATATTGGGAGTACCCAAAATCAGCGTGTTTCTCAACTTCTTTGGCATATCCAATTTCATGAATTTCACAAAATTGGCTCTTTCTTTTGCATCGGGGTGATAGAAGCGAGGTACGGTGCCGTTGATGTTGTTTCGTCCCCTGGTATATCTGACCAATAGTTGCAGCCTATAATCCTCAAAGTCAAATGGACTAATATCGCTAGGTAAGCCAGAAAGAAGCATATCAATATCCTTCAAAAATGACCTTCCTGGAGGAAGCTCACCGTCCCTGTACTCGTCGTAGTCTATAGCCGCATCTTTTAGTCTTTGTAGTAGCAGCACTTTTGAGTTGATGAGATCAATGTCAAATTCAGTGACAATGCGGGTGGTCAGTCCGGGAAACTCCACCATAGATTCCAATCAGTTGAGGGATATAACCAGAGATGTAACCGGAGATGTAACCAGTTTGATTGGATAGGGAATTCAGCAAAATTTGAGAATGGGATATCACCTTATAGGCCGTAGCAATTGGGTAGTAAGTTGTGGGAGTGATAGAGTATAGGAAATTGGGTGCAAAAGAGTCGCGCTTATGGCTTTTGTTCTTTTATGTGCGGTTGACAACCGTCCGCCGCGGCACCCACATGCCGAGCCACCCAGACGCGACACGCGTTTTGTCTCGCCACAATTTTCATAGGACATTTTCATTACGGCCGGGTGAATCGACATGATCTCTAGGCTCAAGAATGTCTTTATATACTGTAAAACTTACTCTTTGTGGCTTCTATGGCGGGCCGAATTTTGGCGTGCGGCATCCCGGCTGCAAAGTTTAGCTGCGGTGTACTAATATCGATATAGTCATATTCCTCGCGGTATAATGGTAGTAACGAGTATATAGCAGATATAATTGTTCAATATCATTGCCAACGTCCATGGAAACATCTTGAGTTTAAACCCACGTATGGCCTTTGAACCAAGCATATTATCGACCATATGCAGTTTGTTTATGACGGTTATGATAGCTAAAACAAAGAGTCTATAATCCATAGTTAAACTCGGTGTTGCTCCATAATATCTTGCGTTTTTAACAAAGCACCATACGACGCTATCAAGGAACACACTTGTTATTCGCTAGAGCGAGGAGTCAAAATTGGTGATCAAATTTTGTTAGCACAAATGACACAGCCATTAAAATACAGTCTCAATTAGCCATGAGATCATGGTATTGGAAAACCAGTCGTAACACCCTCGTTCAACAACAGCTTCCCCTCTTCGGGCTTGCTTGATAAAAGAGATCTTCTCTGTGGAGTTGGATCTCGAGACGCAATCAGGGGCATGAACTGGAGGTTCGCGTAGAGCTTTCTGAAATGCGGCATTGTTGACGTCTGTAGTAGCTCCTCCAAGCTTTCTCGAAATCACAAACTAAAGGGACCCCATGTTCTCCAGGCAGCTCCATTCGTTTTCGATGTCCTGATTCCAAATGCCCGAATTGTGGGGTAATTAAATCTTTAGGGTTATTTCATTGCTTCAGAGCCTTCAAAGTGTCTGAGCCGTTCTCTATCTTTTTAATGGATTGACCAAACGGAATGAGCCGTGGTCCACATATTACGAGACGAAGGAACTCCTCTCCGTTGATCTGTTTACCAGGCACATCAAGCGGGGTATAGGAAAATATACACAATCAATCGAAGCCATGACTTGGATAATTTGTGGGATTGTCCATAAAGCTTTAAATTCCAGGAAAATGCCTCCGATGAAGTCTGAGCGCTATGCTGGGTACTCCACCCCAGAACTGTTGGTCGAATATTTAAGACAGTTTAACACCTTTTGTCAGGGACCTGGGACCGTCCTAGTACGCTCCCAGAATCAGGTAGTTTCTTACAAATTGGGTTAGACCTCTGAAGTTACGCAGACTGACGCAATCCCGCTGTGGCGTGTTCAGATCGCCATTGTGGCGTCCTCATATCCCCTGTGGGAACCGCCACATACTCGCGCTCTGTAGGTTGCACTCGGAAGTGCCTCTAACCTTGAATAATATAAATACGAGGCCTCTTTCCCGTACTCGGGAATAGAGGCCAGTCATCATATACTCACCAAATATACCTAATAGTATACTCAAACCTATGCATAGCTAGTATTACGCCACGCCATAACCTAACACCTTTGCCCTTTTTTTTTAAAGATACATCACATTGGAGGGGTGCTGTGGTTCGGCTGCTATGCGAGCCTCATCTCAGCAAAACTATATATTCTATTT
>JAKTWD010000573.1:0-55722 GCA_030581935.1 Metschnikowia corniflorae
GTTCCACACTTGGCCTGTGATTTCGTGGCTCATGGAAAAATACAGTACTGGTGGATGGTGTTGGGTTGCTAAAGAAGTAGAGTACTTGCAACGAGGCAGGTCTCCTTCAAGTCTGGAGATACAAGTGCGCGAACTTTGAAATGGGTGAGCGTTAAATAGGCGCTGGGGTTCTTTATGTTCCAGGAAATTTTCAGAGTTTTCACGGTTGAATGTAGGTTTTGCGCTTGATTTTGTGAACGTTTTGGGTCTTTACACAGTTAGTCTGAGTTGCATGGTTGTGGTTCAGTTCCGATCTGTGTGTTATGGCTGGTATGGTGGAACTGGAAGTCAAACCGGACGACAGTAACGCAATTTTCTATATGGTGTGAGGGTAAAGCCTTCAAGAGTTCGGGATACCTAGAATAAGCTCAATTCTAGCTGAAATTTTTTTTTGTTATTTCTTTGGGGAACCAGGAGATTTACTCACCCTTGGATTGGCCAGTATGATTGGTATGATTGATATGATTGGTATGACCGGTATGATTGGTATGGCTTGTGACGATTGAATAGTCAACCCTCTCTAGAAAGCTTTCGGCGGGAGATCTACCGAAATAAGGGTCTTGAGCTGATTTACTCTCATGTCATACGTCGAAGTACGTCATACCAATTGGAGACGAAAGAGAGACCGGAACGTTTGATCATTTTCTTGCTTGCAGAACTTCAAGAATATCTCCATGGTTTTCTGGTGGTAATGATATGAGTTCTCGATGTGCTTCTATTTGAAATGAAATCATTTCTCCACTTCAAAAGAGCATGCCAAATTGAGGCGATCATTCCAGGAGGTGCCAACAAATGATGCCAATGCACTCAATTTGACAGCTCATTGCTCAACATGATACCAATGTCGGAACACTGTTTCATCTCGCCACTTTTGGTCAAAATGAAAGGCTGTGTAAAAAGCCGTAATTTCGACCAAGAAAAATGCACTTCACAATTCTGATACCACAGCCTCTTGAGCTTAAATGAAACAGTGGTGAAGAATCGAGGATTTATATTCAGAGACATCCGCTCTTTGAAAGCAATTCGTACCATAAAGTCCATCGCTATGAAAGCACCACTCATCCTCCGCTATACCTGTCTCGCTACACTCGTTTGGGCCAGCCTCCCAGCCTTCTTTATGCACAACAACTTCACTTTAGTTTGCAAATGCAGCAACGTCGAGACCCCGCAACACCTCAACTACCGATCCTCGTACTTTCAAAAAAGAGATTCCAGGCCGTTGGGGCCAGACGAAGATGCTCTCAGCAGACGTTTGGAAAACTTCTACACGGAGCTCATAGCAACAGTCAACGAAACTGGAATCGATCATGCTAGCTTCACGGCGTGTCAAAAGCGCTGGAATTCGATTCTAGCGATCTTAGACCGGTGGGTGGCAAGATCCAGGTTTGAATGGGTCCTTTTCAATCAGTACTTCTTCATTAACAAAGCCTTTGAATCGTTGAAGAGACTTGCACGAATTTTAAGCTCGTTTCGAGACTCCGACTCCCCAAACAAGCTTCTCATAAACAGGTTGGTATGCCTCAATGCCAAGATTCTTACTCTTTATACCTCGCACGGAACACCGGACCTAAACATTCCTCAATTATCTGAGCGAATTTTGCAATATTCGTCCGATGTGAGCGCATGGAAGGCAGCTGGTACTGGCATGAAAAGCACTCTGATTGATACCCACATATCACTTACTCGTGAGATTGCTTGGGCAAGCAAAGCGCTAGATGAGTTGATCTGGCAGTTGCCGAAGAATCAAACAGCTTATTACATGAGATATAATCAGAATAAGATCCAATCAGGAGTCGGCCATTCACCGAGGATCCCATTTGGTAGGTTTTTCTGATTGGTCGTGCAAGATAGTATGATTGAAATTACGTGAAAAGTCCGACAGTGAGATTTGGATCGTTTTTGTTCTTACATAAAGATTATGAGGATTTTGATCTCCTCCCCTGGAGAAAGAAAGAGAATGATCATCGATGGGTGGGTGTTCCACTCTGGCCCTCGTCTATGCTAGCTCGTACGGTATGAGTCGGGGCTCAGAAGCCTGTGGGAAAGAACTAGTGGAAAACCGTGAAGCTCGGATTCACATAGCGACAACTAAATATCCCATGTCCATTGGTTAAAAAAGCCAGTAATTCGGTCTCGTTCCTTAGAGATATAGTTGTCATTGAAAGTTTTTGACACCACATAAAGGCCCTTTACTTTCACGCATATGTCTTGCGTGATTCAGGCTAAGATACGCTTTTTAGGACTATTGAGAGAGCAGTGATAGCAGGGGTCGGAGCAAAATTCGTGATTGTCATTACGTCGTAAAAATGTACCTATTCGTGTATGAAAATATGCTTTGGATCAGATTATGTCACTTCCAGTGTAAAATGCTTTATGAAATGATCTAATACTTTGAAATCCCTACTAATTTGCTTATGATTGTAGTCTTCCTTTCCTGACCGTAGATACAACCACACGGAAAGAACAGGAATGCTTGCTTCAACTAACCTCTCCCACCGGGCATGAAGTATTAGCTTCCGCTATGGTTTTTGAGTAGCAGGATGACACTGAAACCGAAAATATGAAAATCAGACTCTGATACTGGTAATTAAAGACTATTGAACCTAGATTTATTACAGGATGCTAGGAAAATATGCGATTAGTCATGTGAACCAAATACAATGGTGTAACGGCTGAATTATTGAAGTCTACAGATTTGGTAAATTCCAATCACACGAGAGTAAGGGATAATTCTTGTTTTCATCAATTACTCCTTTTAGTCATTCAACTAATGATGTGTGCTGACCGATGTCTTTTCTCCTTCTTCAAATGATATTTTACCTACTCCTGAGGTTTATATCCGCTACATTTGATAGATCATCAGCAGCAAGAAGACGGGAGAATAATGTGTCAATCACGTAAACGTAACCCTCTGATGTGTCGCCCGCTCCGCTGTAGGGTAAAGATATAGATCTTTTGAAATTCAATATCAAATGTATCACCTTTAAAGCTTTCGTAGTACTGCAAAAAGTTTCATATATCTTGTGTTTCTAACCACTGGTTGATCAAGAGATTGTGCCAGATTTGACGTACCAGCAGCATAAATGAATATCTGGCAAATGTGTTCAGGCATTCTCCATTTTGACCCATCCATTTCGTCACGAGCATCTTCGGGTTGGCTGTCGCAACTCCCATTTGATCGCTCCGATCGAAACGTTTCTTCAGGTTTTCTCTTCCCATATCAAACCTCACCTCTGGTGGGAATCGCGTGGGACGTGTCAATGAGAACTTTGTGTCCAGCAATTCTGTGGTGTCCTGAGTGTGTCTTTAAATTAAAGTCGTTCAACGCCTACGGTGCGAGCTTCTTGGGAGGTATTACCGTCACCTCCGAAGCGGTGGAAAGTACCTTTCAAGTCTTTACCATGCACGGTGTGGTGTATAACTTGGGGAGTGTTTGGTATGTTAGGGTCTGTTAGTGGGACAAGGTAGATTCGGCAAGCGGCATGCATGAGAATGGACTTGATGAGTGGAGAAGAGTTCCGATTCGGGAACTGTTTCACAATGCATAAGCACGTCTTCTCAAGCACTTATTCGTAGATTCGGTGAATTAATGGGGGAGTAGGACGTGATGGGTTCAGCCTCGATACCGACCTTTACCAGATCTTCGCCGGTGGGCATTTCCGCTGCATTATCGCATCTGAAGAAACGGATAGAAAAGTGCGGGATACGACCGTTTGAGACGCGCAACTTGATCAATAGTGCGTCCCTGAAACATTTGTCTCCGTGATGATGAGTTCAATGTATCGTGAGTATTCCTTAGTTAGTGTGATGATGTATAACTTCCTTCCAATCTCACCTAGAATCGACTCACATGTAATCGACCCATTGTGTTGGAGTGTACCCGCCCCCTGTTCTGGCAGCCGGAATATGCTTCTTCTTGTGTGGTTCCTCCACGAGCTTTGATTCGATGCATACATGATACGACCTGATAAGCCAATGATCCTCTGGTCGCTCGTCAAACAGTACTGGGCCTGTTTCCGAATTCTTCGCAATCCATCTGTTCAGGCATGACAGCATACAAAGCGATAATTCATGAGTGTTCGAGGCCCAAAAGTAGGAATGTCTGCCTCCCGGACGTGAGCCTCTAGGATATGCTGAAGGGTCTTCGCACGGTGTTTCAGCTGCTCTTGAAGCCATGAGCTCAATTCCTCTGCACAGTTGGTATTGCCATGCGTAGTTTCGAGGAAGCGTTTTCCGGGGCCTTGAAAACCTGCTCGAAAATGCTGCCAGAAGCGGTTTCTCAGTTAGTATCTGCAGATATCCATTTCAGGCGGTGTATGTGTTAACCTGTGAGTTTTATTTCATATGCATGAAACCTCTTATCGGTCTTAATCATAGAAGTGTCGCAACGAAGAACAACAGATAGAGATGAAAAGAACATCAAATAAACAGAAGCCGCTGCGTCACGTGCACGCAGCCACCCAGCTGGTCTGTTCAAGTATTTCCTTCCCAAGTCACAATGGAAATACGCATCTCCTTCTGCTTACCCAAGTAAAGTCAATTACGTAATTTCATAATTGCTCAAGTACGTATAATTGCAGTCTCAAGGCACGGATGGCTGGCTTGTTTTCGCGCGAGCCATTGCTACTAACCCAAGCCTTCTCGCTCCAATTCGAGCTCTTACAAGGTCAGATTAAAGCGCAACACCTGACCTTCCAATTGTGAAACAATTAAATCTTCGGAACCTAAAGTAGCAGATTTCCCAAAACACCCAAAAGATTCATTCATCACAGAAAGATTCCCTTCATACTCCTAGATTTATTTTCTGGCCCTACCAGGCGGCATTGTCTGATTTTTTCGCGGGCGCAATGCGCACGTTCAGCCAGCATTATGCGTTGCACTTTGCGCAAACAATAGATAGGGCAGAACTGAGGCAGGATCTGGGGCAGGAACTGCTGGGCCGAATCAAGAAAAGCAAATGCTGATCCACACGGCAGCAACCCAAGGAAAAAAATTCCTGAGTATATACATCATGGCTCAGCCGTTTTTTTAGCCCGCTTGCTTCTTCAGTTTTTCTAGAATCATTTTTTTTCCTGTTTTCAATGTACCTTCCCAAACAGAGAGGCATGGATAGCTTCCGGTTGTCGCGAGAGGACCTCACGCCTAATAGAGCATCGGCCTATATGGACAATTTTGATCTTCACAGCATTAGAAACCTCACTGCGCACAAGTACACCGATGAAGATATTCCGGATATACCCGTGTATAACCGAGAAAGAAACAGCATACGCAGGTTTTCGAGAATCGTGAGTCTGCCTGTTTCTGTATTGGCTGATGTACTGGCTGATGTACCCACACATGTACCTGAAAATGCAGCAACTTCGCAGCCAAAACCTGTGGAGCCGAAATTTGCTGAAAATGTACAGCTGGACTTTTCGGTGCCAGTGTTGAAAAATAGCAAAATCAGAGATAGAAAAAATTTCAGGGCGGTTCTGGAATCGGCCAGGCCGGCTGGAAATTATGTACCTTCTTCCAATCTCACAATTTGTGGAGCGTCTAGGATTGACGAATGGTTCAGTCGCAGGCCCTCGCCCATACTGAGCGATCCCGACACAGAAGATAGGAGCGAGGATAAAGACATTGCCAAAAGCGCAGAAAATCATCGAAGTTTCAAAAAATTCGAATCACCCAAAAGCGAATTTCCATCTTTTGTTCCCCAGTTTGTTCCACGTCGTCGTACCTCCGCAAACAAAAAGCCATATACTAAAGTGTCGCCAGTATTGGAGGAACACTTTGCTGGTCTCACAATTAATGAAAATACTTATGAGTCCACGCCGACATCTGCTTCAAGCCGGATATCGGCGTTTGAAAGCGAAGGCTCCTCAAATTCATACGCTTCTTCGGAAACAGATTTTCTGTCGGTAGACATGTATGAGCCTCTGATTATTCCCTCATACTACGAGAAATCGGGCGACTTACAGTCTTTTATGGATGACAGTCTCTTTGATGAGCCGGAATCGGAACCAGAGGTCCCGCCAGAACCACCCAAGCACCAGATCCACAGACGGGTCCAAAGTGAAATGATGACCAATTCTGGGAAAGTGGACAAGTCTCGTCCCCTTTCCACTATACTGGCCAAATCTGCAAGTTTCGGCTTTTGTCTTGATTCGGGTGCAGACTACGATAAGTCTCGGTTCATGATCCCGGTGGAAAACAGGGTGAGCACCCCACGAGCAAAGTTCCAAAATGATCATATTCTCATCAAGAAAAGAAATTTGGAAAAACAACTGGCAGGGCCTGTCAGAGATTCTGCAGATAAACGCAGGTCTGTTTCTAGTGGAGCACGGATATTTTCCAACTTCAAAAGTGGAGTCGGAAAAATGTTGAGGTGAGTGTAATGCAATAGTACACGGATGGCGTAAGTATAGGAGATTCTCCCGTGACAACTAACTGGCTCTGTCGTTCTCGAACGAGCTCAGTGAGTGTCTGGACCAGAGACACGATCTGGAGACCTAGAATTGATTAGTATTGCATAACCTTCCCTATGTCTTATCCTGTCTGTGACGACCTATTGTGTTTTTGTCGTGTTTTTCTGTCGGTGAACCATAAAGTCAGTGTGACGTGGGTGACTTCGTATCCTGCTTTGGCAATGTTGAAAGTGTAGAAGTTTAAGTCAATGCCCGGATCGTAAAAGGCGTTCTTGATGACAATGGTGATTCCTTGCCCACAAAGGACAAGCTCGCTCTTTTTCATGATCTATGTCAGAATCATTTGCCTTTGCCGTAATGCAGGTGTCACGTTTTGGCATCTGAGAGAAAGCTGATATGAGACGATGGTGCGCAGGGCACCGGAGTCGGACAGTGTAATTGTTGCTTGTGTTGTTTTTGGTTCCTCTGCCGCCTTTGATTTTATGTTCAAAAGACATTTGGAGTGAGCACCAATGTTTCAATACCTCTTTGACCGAGGGGTGTACCTTCCCGTCGTTCGGTTTGAACTTGGTTGCTGTAGGGGAGGACGTTGATTGGGATCGGGTAAGCAATTGACTCAAATTCCTCAGTCACCTGATCGTCGATATGGATCTTTTTCACAAGAAGGAAAATCGTGGAATCTCCATTCCGTTTCCGCGCATCGACTTCACTCATACTCTTTTCACTTGTCTCCTTGACTCTTTCCTTGTATACCTCGAGTTCTGCGGCTTCCGAGTATCACTTTGTTGAGTGTCTTCCGAGATTGAGCAGATTATTCCCCTCATGTCTTGAGCAAAATTGGACCGAAGCTTGTGAACTTGTGTACAGACCAAAGGGCAAAAACGGCATTCCTGACTCTCCATTAAGGTAACCATCCTGCGCTATGCTTTTTCATGAAGCCTTCGTAGTGTCTCACACTCACATCCATTGGTGTTGCTCCGATGTCCCACCAATACAATGCGGTACTATCGAGATACTTCTCGAAAGATTCCGTCCGTCCGTGATCTAAAACGCACGTTGCTTCCTTCCATACATCACGGGTGTGTAACTCTTTGTTCCCAGTGAGTCTGACTATCAAGTCACGTTTCTGCAAATCATCCATTATGCACTGATCCAAGATTGTCCCTGACCATTAAGCCGGAAGTAGTTCCATTCGGTTTCTCGAACCTTCAAGTTCGCGAGCTCGAAATTCTCCGTGATTAATGTCCCCTTTGCCTAGAGATACCTCCCTAAAATCGTCACTAACATCTCGCACCATTGTCGGCTATGGTGGGTGAGAATCGTTCAACGTGGAAAAAAATCTCCTTTAGTGATCCGACGAGGTGATTCTGAAGTGCTTCCAATCAAGGGGAAAATCCCGTGTACGGCTAATTAAAGTCGTCCTTATCCATTCTCAAAGTTTTCCCGGGAAATGACTCATAGTCGAGTTCATCTGTTTCGGGTACGAATACGGCACGATCTTTGCACCCAATAAAATTGATACAAAGAATGCAAACAGAAAGGACAAACGAGCTGCACACAGTGATGCACGCCAGTTCTCGATATCTTCCCAGAACTTCATGCATTTCCCTGATCCCAACGCGTTTTACCTCCATCGATCATAGAAGAAGTGTACGAAATTATATTCTGTGCCAGAGAATGCCACGCAAACCTTGCCACTTTGAGAATTTCGTTTGAAGAGCACTTCTAGTCAGAGATTTACATTGGTGGCAATTGCTTCGCGTGCCGGACCCATGCAACATCATCGTGGAACTTAAATCCCAGTCTAGCAATCACATGATTCCAAGAAAGATCCAGGCTTTTCACACAGTCGGGTTCACTTACCTGGGGGCATGGCAAACTGCTAGGATGTCTAAGTACCCAAATGCCAACCACAACAACTTCTCACCTAGGAAGTGAAAGTACATGTTGGTGGAGAGACCGGAACGTGTGGGCACTATGTGGTAATGTTTTTTTGGCTGAAGCTGAGCTCTGTCTTTTCCCCAGAATCACTGACGGACCCGACGAGATGAGCCCATCCCGCCAAAACACTATCCCCTCATGACACATGTACAAGGACGCATGAACAAGGAGAAAAACGTGGCCCCTCGGGCTCACCTTCCCGGATTCCCTGTTTTCGACATCGAGAAGACGAGATAGTGTATGACTAGTAGTCGTCACCAACGAGGCTGAAAGTCCTGGGTACATCCCATTGATGCTGGACAAAATCGCCCCAATTTGCATTGGAATCAGTGCACATTTCCACGGGTAAGAGAAAAGCCGCGATCATGATCGGAAGCCCGAAACACCATTGCGTGAACAGAATCCACCACGCAGAAGCAACGTCCATCTCAAAAACGCATTGAACCACTGGTTGAAAATATTGCCCTTGTGCTTGCAAGATATGTGAGTTTGCCATTTTGTCAAGCCTCGCCGTATGTTTTTGTGAACCAAGTCTGAGTCCATTTATAGTAGTTGTATAGGGTGTCAATTTTATGCAATGACAATGCTTCTTCTCTGTGTCTAAATTGACAGATGGACCGCGAGCAACAATCCTGACCGGCTATGAGTAAATTTGCCATGAAGCAAGATGGAGATCAAACAAGAATTCCTTTTCCCGGGCCAACAACAGGTTTGTACATAGACTCTGAATCGTTGTTAGGAGAAGTTCGATGAGCCAAGTAGACACATACACAGGCATCAACATGCAGTAATATACTCAAACACATGGGTATGATTTGCGAGATATAATCAAGCCGATCTGCAGAGTCAGGACTCTTGGTTCTTCCGACCTCCAAAATGATCATCCAAATCAATCGTTCATCTTGGTACTATCAGACCAATGGAAATGCTGTGGCAATGGCGAGCTCACATGCCAGCCACTCACTCACAACTTGACCACCAAGTCGTCTCTTTGATACAACCCTAGTAGATCCTTTATTCCGTACTTTTCTGCCACCGCGTCATTGATGAACCTGCCCCCCAAATAATGACTTTTTCCGTCTTTGTGGAACCTCGTCGCACACGGTTTGGGAGCGGTAAGGCTCACCAACATCGACGCTTTTATGTCTACGCCAACAGGCCCTTCATCCACGTCCCATCCCGATGGAATGTCCACAGAAACGACGGGCGGTAATTCCGTTGATTTCAGAGATAACAACGAGATCAATTCGTCAAAAGGAGCTCGGATGGGCGGTCTGAACGAAAACCCAAAGAGCGAGTCAATGATCACCTTGGTGGTTTTAGATTCGAGCAAGGTCTTTACCTGGCTGATATTATCAATTTGCTTTACGCCCATGTCCTCAAGCTGTTTGCTGAGCCGAACAAAAATATCCTTGTTTGGCCTTTTCGGGTAGAAGAGTACCGGCTCTCCGTAACCCCATGTTTTTAGGTGTCGTGCGCATACCAACCCGTCGCCGCCGTTGTTGCCGGGCCCCACAAGCACCAAAACCTGGTTTTTTTTCGAATTCACTTGTGGAGGATATTCTCTGTAAACTGCTTTGGCGACGGCTAGGCCCGCTAGTTCCATTAATTGGTCGAGAGAGTACGAGCCAGTGGACATAAGTTCCCGGTCCAAAGCGGCAGCGGCCTTTGCCGAGAGAGTTTTGAACAGCATCAGAATTGACTGGAGATTTTCAAATCGGCTATTTTTGTGCTAGTATTTTTGTCTCGATTGCGTAAGATTGCCAGAGTAAATTGCCCATGAAGATACTTCACCTTTGTATAAAAGTAGCAGTGATTGAAGGCCCAGACGATTGCGCTCCTTTCAAGGCTCGTGCCGTGCAGTTGTGCATAGTGTATATGAAGCAGGCATGTTAATAAGTAGTATTTTTAGTATTTTTCGAGATTTTTGCAGAAAAGATTATTTTCTCAAAAGGCTATCTTATGCATATTTATCCTAGTATCAGCAGTTTTTATGCAAGTATTTTTAGCATTTTTTTCAAGTAGGTGCATCTCCACCGGAAGACTAGATCAGAGCAATGATCGTTTCCAGGTTTTCTTTAGGTATCCCATCTCGCATTGAACGGGTAAACTTCATATTTCTATTCATATTGCGTACACCTTCTGCAGTATCTTTTACTTCCTGTTGAGAAAAATACTCATCTCTGAACTCATTTTTTGCATCTCTTTGATATCCTTCCATCTGAAACCAACCAAAACGAAAGAGTATACAGAGTTGTGCGCTCCTCTCGATAAGCTAAGGAAGCAAACTACTTGCGAACTCAAGGGTGATTTGTTGCGAGCGCCCGGGTCGCGGGGTTTTGCAGTGGCCTCAAACTTTCAATGTCTTGCAAACATCAGAATGTCTTCATGTTTACAACCATAGAGGTGAGGAACAGTAACCATCGCAGGGCGACGAGTAACGATTCTATTTGTGTTGCTGCTGTCGCCACACCCTTTTTTTAGCTTCCACATCAATACACCCTCCCAGTGTTCGCCCAGTGTTCGCCCAGTGTTCGCCCAGTGTTCGCCCAGTGTTGGTACCGAGGAACGGGTAGTAGAATCACATATGTACGTATGGTAGGTGTTTCTACACTCTCATAGTATACCTCAACTTCAGAATGTTTCATATTCTAGCAGTTCAGCTACCAGAGGCTCAAATATCTCGACAGCTGTGTATTTGAGATTTATCCTCTCGAGAGAAATCGGCTTAAGCAGAGAATCATCCGGCGGTAAACTGTAGTACTACTGAGGTAAGTATGAGGTAAGTAGTTATCTGGTGCCGTCTAGAAGAGTAATGTGCCATGCTTTGGTGACGTTTCATTACTTAAAATAACATGGAGGTCACTAGCCTTCTTAAATTCAGCAACAATGGGGAGAGCGAAAGACCCCCATATTGCAATCGATCAAAACCGCGAGAATGTCTAAACAAGGCTCGTTTTTTGATTTCCTTTACTCCAATTCGAATGTAACTTCGTCGTCGTCCAGCTCATACAAAAAGTATCACTCGCGTCCTCCTTCATCTGAGTTTCGTTCAATCGAGTCGAAGGGTGAAAGTCTCTTTGATTCCATTCTATATATACTTTGCGAGATACTCTGGCCTTCTTCTTCTACCTGAAGATGAATTACATCGAAGCCTGGATCCGGAATAACGCCCCTCGACTCTAGTATTGCCATCTCATAGATGACGGGAACACAGCTCTTCGAGATATGTCGTATTTTGCAACGTTACAATCCTCTTGACTCTTTTCATAGAGATACCTCATAAATGTGTTTCATCTGCGATCGACACGTCTTTCATGAAAACACTTGGTTTTGGATACAGATCTGAGCCATCATTGGTTTTGGTTTTTTCCTTGCATGTAGTGGAAGCTTCTGCATCTTGTCGTATTCCGTCTTGTACTTGTGAAGAAGTTCAAATAGTGCTTCTTGAACAGCATCTAGAATGGTACATTGAAAGCCATGTGCCCTGAGAATGTCAAATCTTATACGAGGATCTAGCACTGTCACGATGTAAAGATTTTCTAGGGGTTCGATATTACAAGACCGGATATTGTGATTTTGAGTAATTTGGCACACGCGTTCAGAACCTCCACAGCTGGTAAGGGTGGTTCTCCTTGAATTGTGGAATGTTACAACCCTCAAATAAATCTAAGATCTGACCACAAACGGTATTGTGAACCCAGCTGTCTGATAGTCACTGCCTTGGAGCCTTTGGATTGTAGAGGGACGCAAGCTCAAGAACAGTTAGAAGGTGGCTTCGAACAGCACGCTTCGCCATGTAGAAAAGTGCTTGAACATTTTTGGAAAATACTAAAACATTGCCAAATAGTTTTCGAGAATATTTTGGTTTTATTTTAGCAAGTAACAAGAATGTTTTAAAAATACTAAAACATAAATTTCGCGGAAAATATACTAGCCTGGCTTTGAGTACAGCACATAGAAGCACATTCCCTCATTTCCTACCTTATAAGCATGTCTGGTTTTCGTTCGCAAAACCGTCCCTCAAAAAATGTCCCCAGTATCATTGATATCCAAAAAGATTATGGCATGACCGAAGACACGGCCAGATTTGTTCACGAGGCTACTGTTTCGTATTTGCGATCTCACGACGACCCAGAAAACATATTCCTAAATATCCGCATTTCAGCTGTGGCCGTATTGCTGATCGCTTCCAAATTGGCACCGTTCTACCATATGCAGTGGACAAAGTTTATAGAGGAGAAGGGAGATATACTGGGTGAAGGTACTAGTATGGAGGTGAAACACGAGTCTTCGTTGTTGTGCGTCATCAACAAAGAAAGCGAGTTTGCGCTTCGCTTTGCAATCCGCGATGCTGGAGCGTCTACTCAAGACAAGTCTCTGGCAGATCTAGAAACGTCAAAGCTGGGAAACATAATACTAAAACAGCTAAATGTTCTTTTGGATACGGCTGACGATATGAGAAACACACGCAAGTACAAAGCCATGAGGCTAAGTGTGGAGAAGGATATGGCGATTGCGAGGGAGTTGAGTTTTCGCGATCTTGGGAAGATACTTGCTGATCGTTTGGACGAAAACTGGAATGTTGTGTGGGATGGGTTGGTCGAGGAAAAACGTTATGCGAGTGAAACGCTTGGGGTAGCACTTATACAGGCGGCTTTCAGAGCTGTCCAGTACGTTTTGTGCAAGTGAGGGTGGGAATTTGGGGCTTGCCTTTGGAAATTTTTCACTGCCGCCATTTCTCACAGACTGTGGCTTCCAATGTGACTTTGTACATCTGGAAAACGGGCTCTAGTGCTTGCTGCAGCACCAATAGAAATCAGACATCGATGAGGGCCGTGCTTTTTGAGAAGGTTGGCCTTAAAGTGAGGAGGCCGAAGACGGGAAAATGATAGGTTTTCAGAAACACCGAAATGAGCCGGCCACTATGCTTGATTCAGACCCCGAGTTCCGTAAGTAGTTTCATCTGGAACCATGTAGGGGCCAGAGGGCAAGGTGTGAGCCAGAGGGAAAAATGTGAGCCCGAAGGAGGGTGCGCAAAGAGAATAATCCCATTTCATATACAAGCGGATTTAGTCCTTGGTGACTTTTCCTGGTGGAACGCTCTGGCTAGACACAGGTGTATGGTCAACTCGAATCTTCAAAGTGTATGGCAAAAGTTTATCGAGTTGCCTAGTATCAACAGAGACATTGGAAAAGTATTTTTTGAAGAGAATTAAAAAACACGGATCGAGACTGATATGCCTGGCCTGATCAAAAAAAGCGTATCGGTCAGAGGCTTACTCCAGTGTCTATTGCCAAGCTGGTGGTTGAAATTCACTTGTAGTGGGAGCTGTACCAGCATTAGTATGGCATTCATACAGACCAGCAGCAACACTCGTGCAACCATTTCGTGAGTTTACATTCAACATTCTTTGGTACTACTCGTGTTCCTCTATACTTCCTGATATTTAAATCAAAAGGTTTCGGGACTTTTAGTAGGAAAGTATTGGGTGCAAATTAGTCAAGTGCAATTTTGCAACCGACTCAGCCGTTACTCAAGGTTCTATGGGACAGTAGCAGGAGGAAAAGGGCACAGGGCCCATGAGACTTTATTTTGATAGTTCCAAGAACATGAATAGAGAGGGTCTCAAGTTTTACAAAACATTGCACATGAATTTCTCTCTAGTGTGAAATCGTCCTCAGGTGGACTTTAGTTTAGTACTTTTCTTCGCACTTATCTATTGCGCCCATATACAATGTTGAGTCGCATCGTAAACATTGTCAAAATTGACGATTTTTCCCTTCTTAAGTAAAGAAATCGTCAAATTGTACGATAAACTAACGATTTTCCAGCATCACACAAGGTGTGCATAATGTGTATCAGGCTGCCTCTGATTAGGTGGCTCTACGAAATCAAAGGAACTATGAACATGGACTTTTGGGACTACAAAAATTTTTTCACGTTCGCTGATCACAAAGACACTTGAGGAAATTCACTATACAGAAGTGAAAGGAGCTTGATACGACTGAAGGCTAGCGCTCTTTCACTTGATGAGTGGAAAGCCAGTAAGCGAAACAAGTTTTTGGGGGTCGACTCAAGAATTATGTGTTGGATTTGAGGAGCCCAAAGTGAAATTCGTAACACGAGGAGTATTGTTTCCGTATGTCCAGGACTATATCAAAAGTTTTGGACTGTCAAATTATATCTTATTTACTGCGAGAAATAATATTTCGGTTATGAGTGCTCAACTCGACCAATTCAGAACTAGGAACATAAATTTTGATGGAGCTATACCTTGCACCGGTGATGTATTGGATTTAACCATACATCTTATTTTACATTACACATTTTTCAGGAAGCGGCATTCTAGAGCGTTTGTCGAAAGCATCCGGGAATTTAATGAGAATCTCCCTTCTTGAAAAATTTTCAAATCGAATGAAGTCGCTACCCAATCTCATTCGATGGCTTGTAAGAGGTGTTTGCAATAATGCATTTCTTCGGACAACATTTAAACACCCTACCTAGATACGAAGATTCAAGACAAGAACCAAATGGGTCCGGAAACGTTAATATTGGATAATGAAATGGCTTTCGGTATACAGAGTGATCAGGCGAGCTCCTCATTTCAGAAAGAAATCAACTATGTATTGGCACAATCTGGGCGCCTCGATTAGAAAGAACAAACTCATAGGGGTCTCGAGAATCTTAGAGGTTTAAATACGGAACTGCTGAAGCACTCGACCCGTATCTTATTCAAGGACTCGAGGCTTCTTACACATTTCCTGAATACTTTCACATTTATGAAAAGGATCTTGGGACATGAAGAACACCTCGCGACCGTACTTGATCCCAGACTCAAGCTCAAGTTCTTCGAGCAAAAGAATCTTGCAGGAGATGCATTTCGGAGACTTAACATTATTTGCAAATTGTTCAACTACGCTATAACAACAATGTGAAAAAATATGAATCTTTGAGAAGCACATAACGAGCCTCAAATTCAACTAATCGCTAAGCGTGATGGCTCCGGCTGTTTTCTTGAAAATGAACCTTTCGACGATGAATCTGACGAGCCCCTTTCTTATTTAGAGTCAAAAAGAGAGTTGAGAGTCAAAACACCTAACAATTTTTATCGAGCTCGAGGAAATGAAATTCCTGTGCTTTTTAAGATGGCCAAAGACTTTCGAGCTATTCCAGCTATGTCTGCGCCCACCGAAGCATTATTTTCACAAATGGGCGATGTGGTTACAATGAAAAAAATAAATTGCTGGCACGTGGAGCAAAGATGTTGGCGTTTCTCAAGTATCGGGCTCATTCTGTGGGCTTTGAGAAAATTTTGGAAAAGATCGAAGACATTGGTGAAGAACTGGGGCACGAGATGGAAGAAGTGCTGGGGGATGACCTGGGGGATGACCTGGGGGATGACCTGGAAGAAGTGCTGGGTGGAGAGAACGAAGTGCTGGATGAAGAGCTCGTTTAAGCGAAGGGAAGCAGATGATCATATCAGACTTAAATTTTGAAAATAGTTAGAACAAACAAACTTCTTGTACAAATCATGGTTATCATGACATAAAAATTAGATTCAGAAAGGCTTTAGTGCTTAGTTTTGTTGTACATGTAAAATATCGTGAAAAAGATGAGCACCTTCAAAACATAAAAACTTTATCGTAAATATTTACGATGTTTACGATCGTGATGGGTCTCTCATCGTGAGGCGTCGTTAACGTCGTTAACGACGCTTACGAATCAACACTGAATACAATTCGAGAAATTCACACGAGGAATTCATACTCAAAACTCCAGATTCCACCACAGGCTTTTACTATAGAATATATGGATTTGCTAAGACCAGGCACGTACAGAAGCTGAACCATAGCACCCCTCAAAGTGATGTTTCTCTAAAGAAGAAAAAAAATGAGGCATATTTACAGAATACCAAGCACATGGTCTCGGATTACAACTAACGTATAACCGCAATCCTCCATCTCCCCGACTGTATACCTCACCAACCAAAGCGGCAAGATTTACATCACCTAGTGCTATCGCGTCTGGGCCTAGTCCCAATCACAATCCTGCACACAACGCCCCTCTCGAGGTATCGCAGGCTCACCATACAACGTAAACAGTAAGTGCACCGCGTTCTTCCTACCCAACCGACTTCAACTGGCCACGAAGAGTCAAAAACCCCAATAAGGACAAAAAACATAAAGGAAAAATCCATTAAGGAAAAGAACAAGCTTGATTTCCGATTTCACAATGGACTCGCTCATGTACCTGCCGGCGACCAGCACGGGCCTGCCCATGATCAACTACCGGAAAGACGCGAAGAAGGCCGTCAAGTTCACATTTATGGTTGCGGGGGAAAGCGGCACCGGGAAAACCACATTTGTAAACTGCTTGCTAGGCCGCAAAATCATGCCGCATGCATACGAGGGCGCGAACGGAAGCAACACAAAGACATTGCTGTTTACGCTGGCGCACGCAGTAGCCCTTCCCAACACGACGCTCTTGTCGAAGAATAGCTTCAGCGCTGCTGCCGCCGCGGACGAGCCGGGCATTGCGCTCACGGAAACGACGGTCGAGCTCTTGGACGACGACGGCGTGCGGTTGAATTTGCACGTGATCGACACGCCCGGGTTCGGCGACAACTTGAACAACGAGTTGTGCTTTAGTGAGATCGAGAACTACCTCAAGCAGCAGTTTGACGCGGTCTTGGCCGAGGAGACGCGGATCCGGCGCAATCCGCGCTTCGTGGACACCCGTGTGCACGTTTTGCTCTACTTCATAGCACCCACGGGGCACGGACTACGGGAGCTCGATATTCTGTGCATGAAGCGCTTGGCGAAGTACGTCAACGTGATCCCGGTGGTGTCACGTGCGGACTCGTTCACCGAGGCCGAGTTGGCGCACTTCAAGCGGCAGATTCGCGTCGACATTGCCAAGTTCAATGTGCCCACGTTCCAGTTCGACACCTTCATGAGCGACTACGACGCGGACGAGGACTATGACTTGATCCAGGAGTGCAGGTACCTCACGGACTTGCAGCCCTTTGCCGTGGTGTGCCTGGAGCGGGAGTTTGAGGTGAAGGAGCCCGGCGTGGGCGTGTCCAAAACGGTGCGCGCACGACAGTACCCCTGGGGCCTCGTGGACGTCAACAACCCCCGCCACAGCGACTTTGCCGTGTTGCGCGCGGTGCTCTTGGGCTCGCACTTGCAGGACTTGAAGGACTTGACCCACGACTTCTTGTACGAGACGTACCGGACCGAGCGCTTGAGCGAGGTCACGGGACCGGAGTCGCGTGACGTGTCCCACGAGTGGCTGGCGCCGCCGCCGTCGTTGCTGAACTTGGCCCAGCTCGCGGCGGCCGACACGTCCATGCAGCTCGACTTCAACACCGATTTGGCTGACACCTCCGAAGTTCAAGACACGAAAAAGGCAACTGACGCCGCGTCGGTCGCTTCGAACGACAGCCGCTCGGCCAGCGTGACGCTGGAAAAGTCAGACGCTTTGGGCCACCTGAGTCCCCATGCCAACGATGCGCGCTTTAAGCGCTTGCTGATTGCTCCGCAGAGGCTGCAATTAAGACAAATTTCTTCCACTGTGCCGTATGTCATCCGACACGAGCAGATTGCTGAAAGACAGCACAAGATCGAGCAGATGGAGGTCGAAAGCGCGCGCGAATTGGAGAGCCGTGCGGCGAAATTGGAGCAGAAGGCGGCTCAGTTGAAGGCACAGGAGCGTATGCTCTTGGAGAGGTTGCAGCTGCAGAGGCGGGAGGAAGAGGATGGTGCAGGTACGAAGACTTTGGACAGTCCAAAGAGCCCGGAGGGTTTCCCGGGTAACTACGTTGCTCTCGGTGAGGAGTAGGTGGGAAATGGAGACTGTGGGAAGCTGAGAATGAAGGAAGCTGGAAGAGAAGTAACAGAGGTTTGGTAAGAAAACGAAGCTCGTTTGTGAGGGTGGAATGCCTCAAGGACAGTTTCAAGTGACGGTTGCACTGGTTGGTATGTGGGGAGTTGCGTGGGAATGTGGGAGAGTTAGGCATGGAGGCCAATCGATGCCGGCAAAAGCTCTACACAAATGGACTTGGAACGTCTTCAATGAGCTCTCTGAATGCGTTGTGTGATGATAGCTCAACAGAAACACTGATTTTCATCATGAAAGGATCAATTGTACTATAGGAGGCCTCCACCTTCAGAAATCTATGTACTATAGACAGAACCTATAACACAAGATAGAAAGGCAGTGAGTAGTAAGGGAGCCCGATTTCGACGCCTCGACTCTCCTTTATTCATTCCTGCTACAGTCGTGTCTGTGGTATGTCGTAGTGCTGTTAGCGATTAGTGTTTGGCAAGAAAATGGTTTAGTCTTATTAGAATTTCTTTGCCATTGGGTAAGATAAACATAAATCTATTCTCGGAAATATCTTCATAGTTATGTTTAAATATTTTCAGTATCTTTCACATTTTAATCAGATTTCCCAAGAACTTTATAAGTCTTAAAAAGCTCGGACGGAGCTTCGTCCCGGGACCAGGCGGTATACAGTTTCCAGTACTCAAATGAAAATCCAAGAAGTTGTAATTTGAAGGATTCAACTTACTATTGCTGCATCGCTCTTACAATTTTAGATGCAGTTCGAAAGGCGCTATTTGTACCCTTTCGCTAGTACAAGACGAAGTCCGAAAAGAGGCAGAAACTCCCACTGCATGCAAAGAAACAACGAAACTTCAATGATGGCCATTCTCATCAAGTGTTCCCATGAAGGAAGAGTCGATCGCAGATGAAAGCGAGTCAATATCGGATCTAGACGAAAGAAACAAGAAGGGGTTTCTAATGTTGGAAAATAACACACTCTCTTTTCGAATCTCCAAAGTGAAGTGTATACTCACGGACAAAAAAGCAGTTGTAGTCAGAGATTATCGAAACATTGGCAATATTCAGTCGAAAGGCGATATTCCGGATCCACTCCTTGATGTATCTTATCCTCCGGTAAAACAAGAAGGTCAGAACTACAATAATGATAATTTCATATTCTACTATTAGAACTGTAATTATCATGACCGTAACTAATAACACTGCATATGGTTAATAATCTGCTTTACTCAAGAGAATCTGTGGGCTTAAACGCTCAAAATGATGCCACGAATGATAGTAGAAATGTTGAATGCCTATACATGCTTACTACTCACTTCTTCCTGCATTCATCCCGAAACTTATACTTATATTGATACTTATTGCACCGCAGCCAGACTTTGCAGCCGGGGAGTACCACGCCAAATTCGGTCCCGCTACAAAAGCCAAAATGAGTGAATAGTCACAGAATGAACACATTGCGAGATTAAGCTCACTTTCTAGATGCTACTCGCGCTTAAAGAAACAATTTTCTCACAAATTTTTGGTGAATTCGTCGGGGCCTAAACTGCTGGGGTAGGAGACCTGCATATAACCAAAACACCCTGCAACGTTCTATTATTTGAAATTTCTCTCGAGCATGTTGCAGAAGCTTTATTCAGCCCAGTTTAATTCTTCATAGTTGCCACCATTGCTTGCCCGACCGTAGATGGCTCGATAGAGAAAGAACCTAATTGATGACACTTTGACCAGCACCAGCACCCAGTACGGGGTATTGAAAGACCCGTACACCAGCGATATTGGGCAGTTGGACCGGGGAGAATTCCGACAAAAAGGCGTGGCCTTTGGCGGTATTTTGCTCTTTTTCGTTCAAGTTTGCCTCTGATGTAGTATGTGTGAGAAATCCCGTGGTGTGTGGCGGCATTCTGTAGATATAAAGGTGCTCACATGTGTGGTCAATGGCTGCGAAATTACCCTGGCAGAAGAAGGGATCAACTTTTCAAAGGTAACTTTTGAGTACTTTGGTGAAAAAGAGACAGAATAATAAAGTAAAAGGTGACAGAATCAGGGCATAGGCGTTAAATACCTAGTGAAATATTGGACGAGAAGCTGCGGGGCAAAGTACCCATCGTTGTGCTCAGACTTTATGGAAACCCCCACAAATAATCCAAGTTGTGGCATCGATTGCTTTGTGGCCATTTCACTAAACCCTGTTTGATGTGCCTGGTACACAGATCAATGGAGAGGAGTTTGTTCGTACTCATTCGAAGCTTTTACTCTCGGCTATTATGACCGTATCGGACAGCGCTGATATATACATATGTTAAGTTATCTATCTACATTGCTATTTAGAATGTGGGGAGGGGAATGGCTTGTAACGCTCAGAATAATGTAATAAACGCTAGTAGTATTGCTGAATAATTATTTCTGCTTACTACTCATATCAAATCGCTAGAATTATCATTACATCGATTTTATTACATCGCATCCATACTGCGCAGCCGGGACGTACCACGCCAAATTCGGTCCCGCCACCAATAGCTACAAAGAGTGAATCGTCATATACAAATTATATCTGTGAGTGTCCTTCACTTTTGAGATGTCGTCTACGTGCTAAAATACGAATATTTTACAAATTTTGACAGAATTCGCCAGGGCCTAAACTGCTGGGGTGGGCGACCTGCACATAAGCTGGCACCCTCCATGGCTCCCAGGCTTGTTCGTAAGTAGTATTTTGATAATTTTTCGCGATATTTTTGCTAAACAAAAATATTTTATAGGGATATTTTTATGTTCATACTTACTGATTCTAGTTTTAGCAGTTTTTGTGAAAGTATTTGCAGCATCTTGTTCAAGAAGGTGCATCTCCACACTTATAGGAGAGAGCCAAAGATCCCGTATCACAACCGATAAAAACCGCGAGAATCATCAAGTATTTTCCCAATGTAGTCCATAAGACTAATATCAATCGATGTTGATGAACTTAAAATTGAGAGTAAAGTGACTAATCGCAATTGCCGTAAGCGCCGCACCGTGTCGTGATCGTAACGTGCCGTAATCGTAACGAGCCGTAATCGCAATTGGCCGTAATCGCAGTAATCGCAGTAATCGCAGTAATCGCAACACGTCCAGGCCTGTCGGTGCGCGCACGACCAGCACCTCGAAATTTCTTCTTGCCTTTTGGTTGAGATTGCCGCGACTCATTGAAACTGCGTTGTCACTCACAAGCACGTTTTACACTAGAAAGAAACTTTGCTTTTGTTCCTATACATCCAAAAAGCAGGGAAGATTCATAATTATTTCCGGATTTGGTCTATCTTATCAGCTCGTTATCAAAAATATCTTTATCTCCGAGATTCGTGTGGATATTTCTGCCGCACTCAAATACATCGGACTAATATTGGCAACCAACGCTGATTGAATCAAGGAGTCTGGAATATCTCGGCGGGCTTTGGTGGTACTAAGGGTCTTTGTTGTTTTTCGAGTTTGGTTGTACGGCTCATTTCGGAGAAACATAGCCCTAATCGGTGGCGGCTAATTCACCCCTCAATCTAATAAATATCCCTTACTAGACGCCGACTTTAGCAGCGCACGTACACTCATCAGCACTCCTGAAATCACTCACCAGTACTCTTGACACTACTTGAATTCAGGGAATCACCAAGATGGACATTGCAGTGCTTTTGGAAACGGCGTTGAACTCGCCGGATGCCCAAACGAGAAACGCCGCCGAGAGGCAGCTCGCGGATCTCGCGGAACAATCGTTTGGCGAGTACATGAAGTACTTGGCTGATATCATGGTCAACGATGCGAAGCCGCAGGTGCGGATCTTGGCTGCTTTGGGCTTGAAGAACCAGTTGACACTGAAAGACTCGCGTAAGAAGCATGCTCAGCAAGCGCGTTGGCTCGCGTTGGGGCACGACGAAAAGGCTGCAATCAAGGCCAGCGCGGTGCAGGTGTTGCTCGGCAATGACCGCTCGATGACCACCTCTGTCTCGCAGGTGGTGGCTGCAATTGCGCTTGTGGAATTACCCCGCAACGAGTGGCCTGAATTGCTCCCGCTCATTACCGAGCACACCAAGCCTGAGCAGCCGGTAAACGTGAAACGCACGTGCCTCTTGGCGATCGGGTACATCTGCGAGAGCGCCGACGCGAGCGACCCCCAAATTCTCGCCCAGCTGAACGGAATCTTGATTGCCATCGTTCAGGGCGTGCAAGTGACCGAGCCTCTGTCCGAGGTGCGTCTTACCGCGCTCAATGCGTTGATCTACTCGTTGCAGTTCATCAAGCACAACTTCGAGCGCGAAGGTGAGCGCAACTTCATCATGCAAGTGGTGTGCGAGGCAACACAGGCTCCAGATGCTGAATTGCAAGCAGCGGCGTTCGCGTGTCTAGCTCGCATTGTCCAATTGTACTACTGTCACATGGCGGTGTACATGGAAAAGGCCTTGTACGCGCTCTCGATCAGCGGTATGCAGAGTGAAAACGATAATGTAGCGTGTATGGCCATCGAACTTTGGCTGACTGTGTGCGAGGAGGAGTTCGAGATAGCGTTCCAGCTCCATGAGCACCAGGAGCGTGGCGAGACCGCGGCGCCCGAGCTAGTTTCGTTCAACTTCGCGCTCCTTGCGTGTCGTGACGTCTTGCCTGTGTTGTTGTCCTTGTTGACGCGACAGAACGACGACCCAGAGGACGACGACTGGTCTGTGGCAATGGCAGCGGGCTCGTGCTTGCAGCTTTTTGCCACGACGACAGGCATGTACGTTGTGGAGCCAACACTCAAGTTCTTTGCCGCCAACATCGGCCTGGCTGAGTGGCGCCAGCGCGAGGCCGCAGTCATGGCGTTCGGATCCATCTTGGAGGGCCCTGATGTTGAGCAGTTGCGCGCGGCAATCCAGGAAGCTATCCAGCCCATCATGAGTTTGGTCACCGATAGCACTGTGCAGGTGAAAGAGACCGTGACCTGGTGCTTGGGCAAAATCGCTGAGGTGGCGCTTAGTGCATTAGACCTCGAGTCGCACTTGGAGCCATTGTTGCAAGCGTTAATGTTGGGTCTCAATGATCACGCCAAGGTACTGGTCAATTGCTGCTGGACCTTGATGAACCTTCTCGAACAGCTCTGCGCTGACGCACAGTTGCAGGAGACGAGCTTGATGTCGCAATACTATCCGACGTTTGTCCCAGCGCTCGTGCAGCTTTCAGGAAAGGAAGATAATGAGTTCAACTCGCGTGCGTCCGCTTACGAGGCATTATCCGCGTTTGTTCAATACAGTGCCCATGATTCTATGCCTATTATCCAACAGATTGCCACCGAGGTGCTCGGCCGCTTGGAATCCACCATCGCGATGCAGCTGCAATCTTTTGGGTCCGAAAGCCGTGCTTCCTTGGAAGAGTTACAGATCAATCTCTTGTCCTTGTTAACCACGACGATTCGCAGGCTCAGCAACGAGGTACGGGGTGCCGCTGACAACTTGATGACGATGTTCATCAAGCTCTTGGATGCGCAGGACTCCAATGCCTTGATTGAGGAGGATATCTTCATCGCGATTTCGGCGGTTTCTGGTGCCGTGGGTTCCGACTTCTTGAAATACATGGACTCATTCATTCCTTATTTGACAAAGGCTTTGAGAAACGTCACGTCGCAAACATGTGTCACAGCTGTTGGCTTTGTTGCGGACTTGGCGCAATCCTTGGGGCAGGCAATTGCCCCATTCTTGGATGGCTTGATGGCCATCTTGGGTGAGGCCTTGAATGACAAGGACGGCAAACGCGAGTTGAAGCCTGCCATTTTGTCTTGTTTCGGTGACATTGCTGGTGTCATCGGTGAAGGCTTTACGCCTTATATGGAAGTTGTCATGCAAATTTGCACACAGCTTTCGACGATTGTGCCCGAAGATAGCACCTACGACTCGCTTGAGTATGTTACGTCGGTCAAGGACGCCATTTTGGACTGCTACGTGGGTATCGTGAGCAGTCTAAGCTCAAACCCAGAGCAGTTGTTCATGTACCTAGGGCCAATCTACCAGTTAATCGAGCAAATCTCGCAGGATGTGGAGATGTGCCTGAATGAGTCTACGGCGAGATCCGCCGTGGGCTTGTTGGGTGATATCGCAGCCATGTACCAGGACGGTCAGTTAAAAGACTACTACCTGCAACCATGGGTGACATCCTTCATAAAGAAGACAAGAAGCAACATCGCTTTCACTCAACAGACCAAGGATGCCGCCAGGTGGGCCAGGGACCGCCAAAAGCGTCAAGTCGGTGTCTGATGTGGCTCGCGTTCTCCCAGTCCGTCTCGTTATGCTTGTGGTCTTCGACACCTTCTTTCACGTCATTAGAATGGCTTTCAGACAATAAGGTGAGCATTACCAGGTTCGTGCTTGTCGCGTTTCACATCCCGGCTCCATCTTGATAGAGATCGGCCTGGAAGCATCTCATTGACACCCATCTCATATCTCTCGTTTTTCTCAAACCTCATCTCACATCTCATCTCATCATTCTCTCACATACTCTGCATCTCCCTGCCTGGACACTTTCTACAGGTACTCTACTAGTGAATCCTCATTCTACTATATGTATTTCATAAAATACACGCATTTCTCTAGAAACTAATTTGAACCTTTGTTTGCTTTGTCGACACGGAGAACATCGACAACACAACTAGCAACAAGAACAATGAGTTGGGAAAGAGGTTGTTCCTCACACAAGCATCTATGAAAGTCCGTGCTTGCACCGGCAACATGGACAAATCTGGGCTACACCCAGGGTGAAACTAATTGTTCTGTGACGGACTAAGAAACCAAGGCCTGTCAAACAAGCAATTTTAAATCTCGAGAAAGAGAAAGCAAGCTTCTATTGATAATGCCTCGGCATATTTGAAGATTTCTCGCCTAGTTCGTATCTAATGACGCTGGGAAAAGTTTTGGGAACGCCTTAGTTGTGAATTAACTCCCTAAGAGAATTGATTGCTTAACAATACCTGGCTATGGAAAAGCCGTACGGAGAAGACAAATAAATTCCACTGTCTTTGTCAATCTCGTTTGCCAATCTTAGAAACAGAGGAGGTACTCACTTGGTCTCTTACCAAGAAATGCGATCTCCAGCAGCGACATCTAAGAACTTGGAATTTGATGCTGCATTGATTTCGCCTGTTTTCTTGGCATGACTTGAGGTGAGTATAGGTTAGGAAAAAGGCTTATTCAGGCAGAAATTATTCTTTCAATCGATATCTGGCAACATAAGCCCAAACGGTCGCAGAACAAGAGCCCGTGTTCCCTGAAAATTAGTCATTGTTTATTGCATCACCACTCACCCGCGATATCATCGCTCCACGCGCTCTCAAAAGGAGTAAATCGAAAAGATTTGATAGAGAGCATTTGTGTAAAGCAAGATGAGTCACCCTTTCTTCTTTGGGCATGGCTGAATATTATGACCAGGGGGTTTTCGAGTAAGACAGAGTCGATTCTGGCGTTTGCGGCCGGGCGATAGGCCGTCGCACGATCCTTTAGCTTAAGTTCTGACCTGCTGAACTCAGTGAATTATACTTTTGCGTTTCCCCAATTTATGAGTCGCTTTCCTTGATACATTTTCTCTTTGGCCTTGCTTTTTTTCAATCGAAAATTCAAGGCAGTTTTTATGTGTCCATTCTCGCATAAGCATGACCCTAGACTGGATAGAGCTGTGCGCGAGATCTGTGATTTAAAGAACTGACGGGCAATGGATTCTTTGCTCGGATCCAATTGCGGACCCTCAGATGAGTTGAATTTGATGAATCCTCGATTTGAACGCATTTTGAGGGGGTTCACAGATATGCGGGTACACTTCTGGAACCTCTAGAGAACCCACTTCCTCCTCGAGTGGTGGGGCAAGGATACGAGCAGGAAATATAAAATCACATCTTTGTCATAGGGGTATATCCCAGCGGCTCTGAAAAAACGATTGATGTGTTTTGGCCTGGAAGCCTCGTGCTTAGCTCTAGGACACAAGCCCTAATACGATACTGTGAACTCGTAAGCGAGTCCGCTCGTCCACGAGAATTCTGTATGAGGTTTTTGATTAGAAAAGCACACGAGATCAAGCGGATGCAGACGATGTGATGTATAGTTTATGTGATTTTGATAAGGCTTTCCTTGCAAATTAATATTCCAGGTGTCATATGGCTCGCACGACCATACAAAAGTAGATAAACGAATGGTCCCTTTCATCGGTTTTTTACAAGCGGAACGAGGCTCTTTTCAAACCAAGAAAGGCAATGGAGAGTATTGGCCCATCCATTGTCGCATGTCCCATCCGAAAATCAAGCGGTAGCTTCAGATCTGTAGACCAACCATGTTGCAAGAAATTGCATTTGAAAATGATGAAGGGACAAATTGCAACCACCTGCGCTTTACATTCTATTGTAGGAACCCATCTCGATTTCCGAGATGCATAATTGTAACATCACATCGTTCTTCATTTGCAATTTTACTTATGCAGAAGCGAGAGCTCCCACGGCGAATCCGATTTCACAAAGTTGCTAATGTCGTCTTGAACAATGCCAAACTCGTCAATACCCATTTTCACGCTACGATCCAATTATCCAAAACTTTTGGGTTTTCTTTCGCACGAACGTGCTCAAGTGGCTTTGCTACCCTCATCAGGAGTCCGTTGTTTCGTTTCGGATTGTTTAGGCCAATTAACCGCAACTTTCCGAAGAGGTAGCGTGCGGCCCGCGAGAAGAGTATTGGCCATTGCTCATACGTGGCAATGCCGAGGAGGGTATCCAGTCATATTCTGATGAATCATCGATTCCTCCAATCAATTCATTTCAGTTCTGTCTGTTTGCGCTGGAATACTACGTGCTAAGCATACCTTTGTAGCGGTTTCGGGGAGTAGTCGGGGGGATATGAATTGACGTGCTAAGTCACTAGACTAGAATGACCGTCACTTCTTTTTCGGCGATACCCAGAGCCAGTGTTGAGAATAATAATAGTAATTACTATTTTCAGTAGTGATTATCGGTATAATCATACTTTTCGTGATATAATTAGTAAGTAGTAAGTAGCAATTATATATAATCATACCTAATTACTACTACCTTTATAGGCATCACTTTGAGCGCTTAAATCCCACAGTAAGATCTTCTAACAAAGCAGCTTTTGAATTTATGTAGATACTTGAGTGAGGTCATCATCCATTCCATGTTCCTCATTGTCCAAAGGGGTATATTATGGCGCTTCCCCACGTCTACCTCATGTGGTGTTTCGTCGATAACAAAATTGCTCTCCTCGTCAAATAATGCTGCCGCCTCGTCGGAAATGAGGCTTCGATGCCTAAGAATCGTCAAGTCTTGAGTTTTAATCGGGAGTATACGTTTGCGTTTCTTCATTATCGTGTCATTAACTCTCGAGAATAACGACTCGGCGGGGACAGACATGGCCGGGGTCGCCAAAAAGTCCCTCGCCATGAGACTGACTATTGGAAACCTGGTTTCTCGAGGATCGTAAACATCTTCAATCGAATCCGTATCATCCAATGTATCTTCAGCGAGATAAATTGAAAACTTGTCACTCCAAATATTGAACTCGCACCTCCGATGCATAAATCTAACCCCAACTTTCCAGATTCATTCTTTGTGGGTTGTCTTGCATTTGCGGCATCCGCTTTAACTGTGACGCCCAAATTCAGCCAGTGACGATCGAAGACACCCCGAATGTGCCTCTCTATGGTAGAGATCGTCGTATGCGAAAAGCCCATTTCTTCGAACAACTTGAGCTTTTCTCGGGGGTCAAGAACGGAGGTGAGACACGAATTCTTGATCGGCTCAATATCATCAGAGATATCGTTTACATCGCCTAAAGCATAGTACTGGAATGATTTTAGCCTGGCTTTTTTCAATCCTCTTGCAATCAAGGCATTATTGAGCGCTGTATTACTGCTCTCCCAGAACCTGAGTGCCTTCAAAAGATGAAAGACATAAGGAATAGTAAAACTTATAGTCATCTCTCTTTTCAACTGGAACATAATCTTAGATTCTTCAGAGCTTTCGAGTACTTTGCAAACCAAAGTCAGATATTTCCTATCTTCTTCGGTAAACGAGACGTTGTTCATCTCGAAGTGCTCCTGTCAACTCTACCAAGTAACCCAGTGACAACCTTCCCAAATTCTAGAAATCCATGAAGCATTCTGAAGTTGAAATGCCACCTGGTACTGTTACTCTTCATTAAGCTCTCGGGGCCCGTCTTGGTTTTCTCGTGAGCGGCTACGATAGACGCAAATGTGTTATTCAAATACGTGTGAAAATTGACCCCACGACCAATTTTCGAACAGCTAGCCCAAGACTCTCATTTGTTCGAAAAAGGCGTCTTGGTCAGGATTTTTCTTCGAACTTTGGCAGTTTCGTCAAGCTGCGCAGACGTCGTTGGCCTGAAAAAGATCCATGTCAAAGAGGCCAAGGTGGCTAAGCGGAAGATATGTCCAGCACGCCTCACATCTGCAACTGCTTCGAGCTCTGTTGACAAACATTCTCTCCCAAAATTGACCAAAACGTTGATGAGGCCGGCATTGTCCCTGATGATAAACACGATACGGTCTTTGATTTAATAATTTTCATGAACATCTCTGAGAAGGTCAAAAAGCACATCGGCCGTATGTGAAGTGGTCGCCGTATTCTCGATGCCAATGATATCTGGTTGAAGCTTGAATTTCTCATCACAATAGTGCACTGTAACAGCGAAAAAATTTAAAATGCTACTGGCTCTCCACTCGTCGAAGGGCAGATTGACTTTTTTCCTTTGCGAGAACATCTTCGAAGGATTTACACATTTTGATGTAGTAACCAAGAAGTAGATCTCTCAACGTGATTCGATATACCGAGTGTACGTCACTTTTGGGGTACACGAGAAGCCCTCTCAAGGCAGGAACATCACCAAAAGAGAAGGGTAAATTAGCGGACACCACAAATTCCAACAACAACTTTTGATAATGCTTGGGATCGAACTTGGCAATCTTGAGCATTTCTACAGTAAGCGGTGGACTTTCGAAAGACACTGGTTTGAGACTTCAGGCAGAATCTATTTATTTTGCCGGAACAGTGAGGATGCACCAATGCTAAACTCCGATATAGAATCCTCGCAGACTTCAAGGGCCGCAAGAACTACCGACAACGCACGAGAATGTTGTGTCTTGAAGTGTTTGGAACCGTTTCTCGTATCGATTGGCCAGGTCGATACGTGGCTGTAGCTCTGAAAAATGGAGAATTGATCTGTGATCGTTCTATACTGGTTTTCACGCAAGGCTGGAGCTTCCAAATGATTAGAGCATACTTGAAATTGAAAGCTGCCCCTTCGTCACGGCCACCGTGTTTTCAAGGGGCGCTCACCCCCAAAGCGCGACAGCTTTGTGTAAAATTTTGCTCTTTGAGATAGAAAGAACCCGATTCACGAGTCAAGATAGGCAAATATAACAGCTCGCCACCTTGGGGCCAGAAAAATTATGTAGACCCCTACCTTTCAGTACATTCTGCATACAGCGGGATAATTAGTAGGACAATTATACTTAATTTCTAGTATAATTATACTTAATTTCCAGTATAATCATACTTAATTCCTCGGATAATTATACTTAGCTACCTTAGCTACTAGTATAATTATCCTAAATGCTGTACTGGTCGCGATATAATCAGTAACTCACTTGAAGTAATTACTACACCTGTAGTAATTACTATATTACTGTAGTAATTACTAATTACTAATTACTCTCAACACAGCCCAGAGCACGACTGCCTTCGCAAGGAAAGATGATTTTGGACAGCATTGAATATTTGCTGGTGAACAAAACGGTAAATGTCCACAATATAGTGATGAGAAACGCGTCCGGCGGTATATCAGAGTAAGTGGTCGGGCGCATAGGTGGTCGGGTGAGAGGTAAGGTACATTATGACCAGCGCTATAGTATAATACTCTCAGAGTTCTACCATCAGTTCAACCATCGAATCAAAAATATCTAGTTTAGTATCATAACATAACTAGAGAAACTGCGAGTACACATCATTCACGTAAATATCAAAAATAAAGTGCCTTCTTGGACGCTTCTAATCTCATATTTACTTTTCCCTCAACGCGCGTCTATATGTTTTCGTCGCGTTCCGCCAACGTATACTTGTGCCGTTCTGCCTCAATACATATCCTTACATCTGTTCAAACGGCTACCAAAATCATAATATGCACCCGGTGCCGTTCTACCATACGTATATTCTCTATGACCCCAGCGATGTGGTGTCGACCGCGTGTGTGCAGTTTTCCCTCTTTCCCATCTACGTGATGGTGTTTTACTTGTCATGGTTTCTAGTCACGCGAGAAATCCAGCCTGTGATCACGGTTGGGGGCCATATTATTGGCGAAGTGTTGAACGGAATAATCAAGCACTTTGTGAAGCAGCCGCGGCCTGAGTTTCATAGGGATTTCGGAGACGGCCTGAGGGTGCTTAGTCATGGCATGCCCTCGGCGCATTCTCAGTTCATGGGTTTTTTTGCCTCATACTTTATATTCGTTGTGTTTTTACAGACCCCGGCCAACAGGCTCCAGAAATACGCCATGTCGGTGTTTCTCGTCGCCATCAGCATTTGCGTGGCGTTTTCTCGTGTTTATTTGCAATACCACACGACTGCGCAAGTCGTTGTGGGCATGGCCGTGGGGATTCTCTGGGGCTTGGTATTTTCGGTTGTGTCGTCGATGGCACGTGATGTCGGGCTCGTGGACTGGGTTCTTTCGTGGCGTATAGTCAGGTATTTCTCTGTGAAGGACTCGTACTATATTTGTTACACGCTGTTTGAGGAGGAGGCAAGACGAGTCGAGGAGGTGCGGAGAAAAAGAGGGGAGTTGAAGAAAAGATGAGGGTAGAATACCCAGGCTGACATGAGGTGGAATAGCTGAGGTGGCGGAACATTAAATTTTGAGGAGCATATGAGTACTGAGGGAGATATACCCGGTTGCCAGTGAAATATTTTTTTTCGACCGAAACTGTCAAGAGGATATGACAGAAAAGATTGGAAGTTTTCAAAGCATGAGGCCTGAAAATGGGAACGGCTCAGCATGGAGCCAGACTGAAGAAGACGAATTGAGAAATCTGAAGGCAAGGGGGTGATGCAGAGGCAATCCTAACAAGTTTCTCTATACACAAACGATGAACTGAACATACAAGGTAACCTTTCTGATACTGCTAAGATTCACTTACCCATACATTTGGACGTCAAACTAAAAATTGAACGCAAATGCCGCCGGGAGAGGATATATACGTGAACTGGGGCTGGCGGAGGATGAACATGCTGAGATTGATGGCGTCAAATTAGCAGATTTTCGCTGGACTCCACCCTTCCAAGCATGCCGAAGAACTCGCAAGATGGTAGAACACCTCGAGTCGAAATTGATACGGCCACCGAGATGGAGGGTGTGAGACTAGATACCTCGAAATATTGATGTGGGCTTGCTATGGAATGCGCAAATTGGGACGTCCCGGGTGGACCGGATTTAAAGGATCCCAATCGTCAGAATCTGCCTCGTCTATCTCGTGCAGTTCCAGCTCGTTTACCCTGGACCCGGGGATGAAAAGGAAGGACTCGGCATTTTTCAGAAACGGGTTGCTAAAGTAACGGGGCTTGAAAATGATTCCGGTGTTGCTGCTGGTGATTTTAAAGATTAGCGGGAGGAAGCTACTGAAACAGTCCTGTAATCATCGTCTTCTACAGATGATTCCGAGAGTGATCGCAGTAGCGAAGACGATTGATTATTTTGGAAATCTCAGAGATCAACATGAACTTGAGACTTTGAGGCATTTCTAAACCTTGGCGGAGTCGGTCCTGGGGATACTCTCACCGATCATTTCACGCGTTACGAGTGAATTTGACGTGAATAAAAGTCAACCCGGTCCAGTCTAGCTCTCTAAGTTTCACACTGACTCTGTCACATCTTTCAAACCGTCGAGAGAGTGCAAGATCATACCAAGCCCTCTCCTATGATCTTACCTTGGCAAGCTCTTGCCTTAGCCTGAAATCTGTGAAGCTATCGGCAAATCACCACCTCTTATCTAGGTAAGAAGGAGACCGATGAGAACAGTATCTTTTTTGCAATTTTGGAGCGACCAAGCTCGTGTACCGGAAAATTTCCAACTAAGGCTATGGGGTGCCAGTAATGTTGTCCAGGAAACAGAAACAAAGAACTTTACAGTTTGGCACATGTAAGCAGCCGGACATCAGTATCTTTGTACCCGGGCATGAATTTCTTCAGGTTTGAACGATGCAGATTAATTGCTGGCCATAACTCACATCGAACGAAAGTGTTTCAAGGTCATAGATTATTCCTTCAGGCAGAACACTTTTAGTTGGCGGTTGTGTTATTCCCCTGGGCGGTTCAAACTGGAGTAATCAGTGTTACGCTAAGTTTTGATCATATGCATTTAATCGTCTGACTGAGCAGACTGGAATCAAAATGGTGCTTATACATGCATCCAGACACCGTCTTAGAACAGCGATACATGGCTCAAAGGTATCGGTCGCTTCTGTGATGAAGCCTATCCATGCCTATCTATCTGACTACAGTTGTATGACTCGAGCAGGGATCAAAAAGCTGCATCGATGTATACCACAAGAATATCACAGCATGAGACCTCTTTCTCTAATTGTCTCAAGAGGTCACAAGGCACATCATGATCCAAGGCACCACAAACAAGATAGTGCTCTGAAAGGGCTCTTCATTCGTATCTTCCATCAAGTCTCTATCACCCCCAAAATATCCTATAACACGTGGTATTAAATGAGAGAACTGAAAGTATGTAGTGGCACGGATCAATCATAGACCCCTATGTCCCATAATCTAGAAAAGCACCCTCAGAAATCATCCCAGTCGTCGTCGCCCTTCTTGTGTTTGAGAAGACTCTCGCTGTCCAAGGACAGCATCTTCTTCTCGTTTTCTGGCTTCTTGAACCCAAAAGCACGGTCCACTTGCCCCGCGGCAGACCCAAAAAACCCGCCCACGGTCTCGTTGAACCCCTTTCCTTGCACATCCCTTGTAAAAGTCAGAAACGTTTCCTGTCCGTATTTGCCTGTCTGTTGCATCTTCTGTCCGAACTGGGCCATGGCCCGCTTAGTTTCTCCGCCTAAATCACTCTCCTGTAAGTGCAGAAACCCGGGTTTGATTACAGACTCGTGCACGTCGCTGACAGACTTGGCCACCGTCGAAGAGAAGAGACTCCATCCTTTTGTGAGTGCACCCAAAGGATCTTCCTGGATCGACTCCACCGAGAACTTTGCGCCGCCCTGCTGGCCGCTCGGCGCCGCGGGAGTGTTTCCAAATCCGGCGTAACGCCCGCCTTGTGATGGCGGCAAGTTTTCGGGGCGCTTTCCGTTTTCAGAACGCACCCTTTCGAGGTACGCCTCGGTCTGGGCCCTGTCGACCGTAATAGGGGCAGTCGCCGCCGGCTTTTCCGCCTTTGGTGCTACGGCTGACCGGTCAGGAGCCACGAAAGGCTTTCCCTCGATCAAACACAGCAACTTTTGCTTATAATCCTCGGCCACGAAGTTGTCGTATTTGGCTTTTTGAGGCTGCAGCGTGTCGACGCCGTGTTCCTCGAAATAACGCCTGATATTACCGTTTCCCCCCTTCTCCATACGGAGAACCTCCTCGGGCTTGAACTGGTCCATGGTGATCGATCTAACGAAGGAAATGTGCACACCCAAACCACGATGGATTCCAGCGCATTCAAGGCAGATGAAGATGCCGAATTTCGGCAGCGCCCATTGCGGGTTGAACGCGTCGCAGTCCGCACAACGCTTGTTTTCGTCGATTTTTTGCAAAAGCAAGAGTTTGCGGCGGGTTTCGGGGTCAATCGACATGTTGCAAGAAGAAAAGGGCAGGTTCGAAGAGATTACGGAAGACAAAGGTCGGCCCAAGTTACGGCTCGGTGTTGCGCGTTTGCGTAATTTGCGGTGAATCGTAGTGCAGATTACGATGTTACGGTGAGAATATCGTTTGCGATTTACGTAAAAGGCGACTGTTACCGAAAATCGTAATTCTTCCGTAATAGAATGTAATTGACGTTGCGTACGACTGATTTATGATTTTCTATGGTTCCTTCACTGATTCCTTTGAAAAGATGCACGTTGGCTTGCCCTTAAGTTTTGGGATATTTGACTGCCACTTGCTCGTACATTGAAAAATATCAACAATAACGAATTGCCTCTTTCACGCATTACACATACAAAGCTCATCTTCACCTTCATGCGTGCTCAATCACGAATACAGAGATCTTCTCAGAACAGTCCACCCCACAGGCTAATTTTCATTCCATTATACATTTGGCAAAATTACTAATAAAGATTACGGTGGTTATGGTGACTTTGAAAGCCGCACTTCAGATTGCGGTCTTGATTACGGTGAATCGAATTTCTGCGTAATTTGGCCGTAATGGGCCGCAATCGCAATATTGGTGGGAAAGCCGTCAGCACGGGACTAAGAAGCTTTAGTTCTCTCCACTTTGTGCGAGCAGAAACATGATCATGTACATTCAGAGTTCTTCACCCGAGTCATCATTCTTGATGAGAGATGGTCAATATTTGACAGACCTCGGCCATAGTGTTCCGCAAATTCAGTAAAATAGTATACCTCCTTGCCCTATAATTTCTTGGATAAAGTCATGCGGAACACCAGAACTGCAAGTTGCCATATCTGTAGAAAAACTTCGTCTATACTTCCTCGAAGAAAAAAAGTCATACAGACACGCCTATATCAGAGAACCCATCCGATTCAACGTGATGGAGACCGCCATATAATAATCTCCTATAAATATTCGTGGCCGCCCTTCTCGTACACCGCCATCAAGTCAAATTCTCATCTCTTTATTCCCTCACAACTTGGTCCCCTTCTCAGAATTCAATCTAGTGATCTCCACAGGATACAAGTGCCTCGTCGACAGCAGACCTGTATGCCATGAAGCACCATCAACTACATGCACGGTACCAGTAACATAACTTGCAGCAGGAGAGAAAAGGTACACTGTGGCCTCGGCAATGTCACGTGTGGACCCCATTCTCTGGAGCGGGATCGTCTTCACATACTCGTCCTGGTTTTTCACGAGCCTTTCCATGCCCTCGGTGCCAGCAATTGGACCCGGAGCAATACAGTTACTGCGGATTCCCAAGGGGCCGAACTCCACTGCCAAAGCGTTTGAAAGGGCGTCGACACCGGCCTTGGCTGCACCCACGTGCGTCTGGAAGGGCACGCCGTAATAATGCAACGTTGCCGAAACGAAAATGATCGCACCCTTGTTTTTTCTGAGCTCGTTGAACGTGGCCTTCGCCGTGTTGAACGACCCGAGCAAGTCAATGTTCACCACCAGGGCGAACGCATTCAGCGACAAATGATTGAAATCGGCCAAAAAGTTGCCGGCTGCACCCGCAATCACGAAATCGATGCGGCCGAGTTCCGATAAAGTTTGCTCGACCGCCTTTGCGATCGACTGCACGCTCCTGACGTCGGTGTTGGGACAACTGACGACCTTAGCTCCGGGTCGCAACTGTCTTATCTCCGCCGCGGCGTTGTCGGTTTTCTCCTTGTTTCTGCCAACAATGGCGGCGTTAGCACCAAGCAACACCAATGCCTCGGTCTGCACCCGGCATATGGTGCCTGCACCGCCGGTGACAAACACGACTTTTCCCTTGAAAATGTCGCTTTTCCACACAGAGTTCTCCACGAATAATTTTTCCAATACCATGGTGAGTTGTGGTAGGTCAATCTGAATCTACCTGTTTTATCAGATGAACTCAAAGACCTCGGTTTCGCAGATTGGGCTTCCATCGGCTTATATGTATGGCGCGGGCCGGGTGCAGGTTTCGTGTCGGAGTGCGCTTTGTCCGGTTTGCGGGGTCGAGCCGAGGTGCATGAGATGTTCCGCGAAAATCGGAGTTAGGAACTACCATATTTCACAGTGCTGGCAAAGACTTCGTGGTCTAGAATGGCCACGGTGAGTTCTGTGAATGTGAAAATTTGCTTGCGCAGTTTTCAAGGCGAGGTGATGAAAGGGAGCGGAATTCTCGCCTTTATTATTCTCACTTGTCAGTTGAATGTGATATTGGTAGAACTCCCCCAGATTCTCTGTCTCACAGATTGAGCACTTGCTTCTCAGTGAGCTCATTTCGAGGCCAAGAGAATGGATCTATCGTCCGGGGCCCCCACTATGTGGTCCATGAGAGCAACGAGATATGTTCGCGACCTGGTTGAGATTAAGAGCAACTGGACATGATAAATGCCTTCTCAGCAAAGCTTAGAAGAACGAGTCTGATCCGTAGTTCCGCAGTAGCATCGATAGGATATAATATCGTGAATATTGGAGGCATGCCATGAACAAAGCGTTTGTCCTATCAAATAACTCTCCGTTCGAAGTGCTGCAGTGGCTTTGCATTGCTCCAATTACTTCTTCCCAGTGATGAAATTAGACATGGTAATGGTAAGCGCAGACGGTTACACTGACGCAAGAAATGCCCGTGTTGACGACAAGTGTTGTTTCGAAGAGATCAACTATCACTTTGATGTGTATAAGTGGTTGAGGTTTCGGAGACATCCCTCGCATCACAACTTCGGGAAATCAAGAACCTTTTGGAGTAGAGACTCAGAAGTTTTGAAACACGTTCTTGGGCCTCTTTTTAAAAAAAGGGCTTTTTCCTTTTCGTGTCCTTCGTGTCCTTTCCTAGTTGAGACCTAAACGTGCTGGTCACTATCTTGCATCCAGTAGCGCAACCCATGAACCGCGTTCCCCGTTTCAAACAAAACAGTTCCAAACAAATTCTGTCAGTAAATTTCTCATTTTTCTCATCACGGATGGGTTGAAACCTCTCTGACTCCCGCGGGTTCTTCTACCCCACTCTCCTCCTGGCACCTACTCTCTCGTTCGATCATGCGGGTGCGTTTTTCTGCCATCCCCTCTACCCCACTTTCGCTTCTTCGTTTCGTGAACGAGTCGTCTTGAATACTATGAGAGTTTCCAATCCCGTTGCCATCTTCAGCCTTGAAATCCCCGTTGGCTTCCGCTGAATTCCATCCATTGACCGCCTCCTGCGAAATAGGCGAGGACGGCTGAGGGTCTCGCATGAACTCCGGGTCCACGTCCACACTGGTGGCAGTGAAGTCCTTGGTTCGATCCTTGACTTTGTTGGCAGCAGCAAGCAAATCTCGCCCGGTGGAAACGTAGTTGATGCTGGTCTTCAAGAACAGATAGTAATGGGTGCTAACATGCAATACCAAGCAAGCAAAGTTGTCGCCTGCGCTCCGTTTCGTGAGAATCTCTAGCAAGTCTAGGCACAGCGAGTTTGGGAGCAGATCCTCGGATGCCACCGCGTCGAAGTATGCGAAGAAGGACGCAAACAAGTCGCGGTCCACCATGTATGAGCAAAACGTGTAGTCATCGAGAAGAATCAAGCTTTTGAAGCACCGGAGCACTCCTAGCTTTAGAGTCACGTTGACATCTAAAGCCAAAACCTTCACGATGCCCTCCAACGCGTGGCTGCTAGTAAAAAAGGGGCGGCATATCGATGACTCGTGCTCGTGGCAGCAGAAAGATATGAGATCACAAAGGTGCTGAAACAACACCGGGTCTGTGCGCAATTGATCCTCGGCCTTTGCGATTCTTTGATCCACGCCACTCGCAAGATCGATGAACGTTCTGAAAAGCATCGGCGCCACCTGCTCGTAGAAAGACTCAAAGTAATTTTTCACATATGCGTCGTGTTCGTCGCTACTCTCACCCATGTCTTCCTTACCCTCACCATCAAAAACCGTCGGGCACAAAAGGCTCTTGAGCGCCTCGCAGGTCTGGAGCTTAAGCGCCGGGCTCGTATCCTCGAGCAAGAGGTTGCCCAAAAGAAGAGTGAGCGACATGTCGTTCATTAAGTCCATTTTGATCAGGTCGCAGGTATGGTCGTCGAGAGTTTCCTTTTTGTGCTCGTCAATAGCCTCCTTTTTGTGCTCGCCCATATCCTCGATCTCGTCCACTTCTTTGTTCTCGTTCGACACGAGGTTCGCAAGAGCCACGTCCTGGTCGATCACCGAGGTCAATATTTCCATGCCGAGAACACGCAACGAGGAGTCGTTTTCTGCGAGCGCGTACTTGATCAACTTCAAGAGCCCGTGTTTCACGAGCGCCCCGAAAAACGCGCCCAGTTGGCCCGCGTTGCTCTTGGCCAGAGCCACATACTGGTGTAGTAGGCGTACTCCGTCGTGTTTTTTCACCGCCAGAACTGCCAGCAGAGCGTCGTACATGTCGAAAAGCCGCTGTAGGAAGTTTCCGTTGGCCAGGGAGTCTTTGAGAAAGTCGATTATCTCGCCTTGGTTGCTGTGGATCATCGACCCGAGAAGACTGAGGGTCAGCTCGTCCAGCTTGTTTGGAAGCACGACGTTTTTCAAGTACTGGAGTACGAAATCCTTTCTGAAAATGTCCATCTGCTCGCCCTCGGGCCCCGGCCGCGGTAGCGGGATGTCGATCACCATTTTGAGTCGGCTTTCGTCGAGGAGATACTCCCTGTGACAGGCCTTGAACCCAGAGAAATCGCGGTCGTATTCGAGAATGCCAACGAGCCCCAAGACGCGTTTTTCCGACGACACAAGCTCCTCGACGAGCGCCAGCTCGTTGTAGTAGAGCGCCACCTTGATGGTGTCGCTGAGGAGGCGGAGGCCCTCGAGGTCACGTGACTTTTCGAGTTCGCCAAACAACCGGTGGAGCCGGTCGAAGTAGTGGGTCTCGACGAGGAACGCCAGCATCTTGAACCGCGAGTACATCAGGTTGCACCCCTGCGTGACGGCCTCCAAGACTTCCTTCAAATTGTCACGTTGAGGGTCCGACGGAGGAAACTGTATAGGTCCTGTTATGAGTTCTGTGATCTCCTTGGGTGCGTCCCCGTTGCCGGCCAGACCGTGGCCCAGGCCATTCAAGGACGTGAGCACATAGTAGAGCGAGATCTGCGGGCTCAAGTTCGCCTGTTGGGCGCGTATGATGAAGTCACACAAATCAGCACACCCTTCGTTTTCCTGGAACGAAAGCGCCAAGTCTTTGCCGGCCAAATCCGTCCAAACTATGAGCGTTTCCTGCTGCCGCTGGTACTGGATGCTGCCCTCGAGATACGACTGCAAAAGCACGTCTTTGTCGTCTAGTTCGTTGCGCACAATGAAGTACGGTTTCTGGGACTCGCAGTCAACTTCACCCATACAAAACCCGGTCCCGTTGTCGAGCCAGTCGTCGCCTTGGAGCAAGTATACCTTCACGCGACGCGGCAGTTTGCTCTTCATGGGCTCATTCTGATTTTCTAGCGATCTTGGGGTGGTTTCTGTGTCTGTAGATACTTGTGAAAAGCACGCGGCCGGTTCCTCAAGCGTACTTAGCGTGCGGTCATCCGGAGCTGTGCTTGTTTCCAGCATCTTTTATTGAAAACTTCTGTTATTTGTGTTTTGTTTCTGGTTTCTACCAGATAGAATTTCTCCCTGTGTGCTGTTTTTGATCGGTGCTATTTCACTACCAGACGTCGGTTTACGTGAGGCTGAGACCTGGGCCGACCGGGATGTACGCGGCCTTAGCACCTAACCACGTTATAAGGGTATGCTACTTAAGTGATAGAGCAATTTTATCGGAAAAAAGAGAGGACTCAAAAAATTTGGAGATTTTTCCACATAAACAATAAAATCGACTTTTCCCTGTTAGTTCAAGATGACTGTGACTGTTTCGGGGTACCCATTGTCTGATGTGCACCTCGCTACCAAGCGTCATCGGCCATGTGCCTCCAGCAGTGTTGCGAGTAATTAGGCATTGATATCCATTATCGGTACTTATTACTAAAGAAGTTGGTATCCATTATCGGTACTGAATACTACAGATTAATCACTGGCTATATCGCGAATAGCATAATTATAGCCGATTACTACAAAATGGTTATCCCACTTACTCGCAGCATTGCCCATACCTCGCGGCTGGCATCGGACGAAGCGGCGGAACCGCGATTCGGGGTGAGCGCCATACTGCACCCCGAATTCATGCGAGGCCTGCACATTGTTGTGCACCACTGTTCACGGAGTGCACATCAAAACATTTGTAGCCTCAGCTCTTCAATATATACACGCCTTGCATGGTTTTTGGGTTCAGTTTCGACTCCACGCGTCGATTCGGCGCGTCTCCCGCTTGGTGAGCTGTGTGCAGGACAAGCGGTGTGTGAGTGCCGTCGTAAAATAGATTGGGTATATATAGTGAAAGATGCTGTTTGAGTTTGGCGAAGTATTTTTTATGTGTGTGTTGTGGAGAATTCTCTGACTGGGTGAATTTCGGGGTGTATAGGTGTGAAATTTGATTTTTGGAGAGTCTGTTTTCTTGTCTTGTTTTGTTGTGCGGCGCTACTTAATATTTGCCGAGAAGTAATTGAAGACAGTTTATGACTCAAGCCAACTTCGATCTTTTCATTAAAATTTTAGCGACCTATTGAAAAAGATTCATAGCAACCTATAGAAAGATATATTTTTTATTCAAGAAACAATATGTCATAGGACGCTGTTTCTGAGGTGTCTTTCTTCCACGCCCATTGCTAGCGAAAACCAATGTATAGCAGTGATGGTATTATCGAGATAATTTGAGATAACATCTCAAAGGTCCAGTTTCTCGGATAACAAAGTCCTTAATATTATTTCGAATGTCCAAGCAAAATCTCAGATACTCAGATAATTGAGATTATGTGAGATAATTTTAACGAATTCTTGAAGACTTCGAACCGCCACCATCACCGGCGAACTCGACTAAATCTGTTGCAAAGGCGAGTCTAATGCGAGGAAAAAAGCGTTTCCAAATTTTCACAAGCCACGCGCTTCACGACGCCCTAGAGTTATGAAGCGGGCTGCCCAAGATTATTTCAGAGATGTATTTCATCGTCATAAGAAATAGCTCAAAGAGGAAGGTTCCTCAAAGAAACAACAGGGGAAAATGAATTTCAGTCAAAGAAACCAACAAAGGCGAGTGTGAGGTTTTTTTATGATGCGTGTCAGACTAGTGACGACGATGACCGTGACGGCGAAAGCGAACTTCGAAGTTTCTCTCGGAAGAGAATGCGAAACTCATTGAGGCTATTGATGTTTACTATAGGCGTCAAGAGGCCTCGTTCCCCACGATATTTCGAATGGCGGAAGACCATTTGTCCATGATGGCGATGTCTTCGCTCTTGGAATCTCTATTTTCTCGAGTGAAGAGCATTGCCACGGACACGCGAAACAGACTTCAACCGCACACCATCAAAATGTTGGCTCGTTCGAAGGCAAGAGATCTTATTTAAGACGAAAAAAGTGTCTTTTTCGACTCAGCGCTATACTCTAATGAGACCAAAAGTCCAATTCATGATCACGCGAGATCTCTTCACACCAACCCCGAGCAATATTCGAGTAGTGTAGGCGATCTGCAGTGTAACGATATCGTCAACTTACAAGACGTGAATAATGGGAGGAAATGAGAGCGATCTGAGGCCCGAATAGAGCAACGCTCACTGACCACGAGCGAAATGGAGTGTGCTGACAACAGTGATTTGCAGAATCGAACAGGATTGGTGGATCTTTGTGCCAGTCGCACGCAGATCCAGGAAGAAGAGAGCGAAGCAGGGTCTTTGAATACTACAAACTTTTACCAGACTTTAGCGATACAGAGACAGTGGTTTCTTGGCTAAATCCAGGGTCAAGCGATACCGAGTGAAGCGGTGCCGAGATGAACAATGTAGAGACTCTGAGATTCAAGACATGGTGTAGAGTTGATCGAGTTGGGAACTATCGATTCCAGGCTCAAGGAAGCTTCCAAATTAGACGGCGTTCTTGGGCGCGTCTCCGATTTTAATTGAAGACGAAGAGATCGACTAAAGTACAAGTTTTGAACAAATTTTAATTAATGTTTTGGATTTGATGGTTAGACCTCCAAAAGTTTATAACGAGATGGTAACTGAACAGGTATTTTTGAGCGGAGACAAGGCATAGTCGAACCACACAAGGGTTACTTTACTCTGAGACAAAAATCTCAGATATTTTCAAGAGAGAAAAGTTAATTCAGATATTAAAAAAAGTGAGATAATTTGGATACATCACTGATGTATAGAAGCCTACAATAGATCGCTAGTCCACCTGCCTAAATTCCAATGCTTAGGGGTGATGGGCCCTCCATCATCAGATCTTACCTTGCTTTGGAAGGTCCTCACAGTAGTACGTATGTCATCGTCTTAAGTGGTTGTCTGACCACGTTTTCTGAACAGCTCTCTGGCTAGGGAGATGCCGTGCTTGCCTGAGTCTTCTTGGATAGCCCTAGAGACAACTTTTACAAATTCATTAATCTTTGTGAAATTAGAGGAGGATGTATTGAGTGGCGTAAGTAATACACTGAGGTTCATAGTTGACTGAAAAGCGGCTTCTTCACCAGAATTGAGAGCTCTCATGGAAACTAGAACGATGATCTAGAATCGCAATCGAGCTTCCTCGAGGCCTCGAAGAAAGCACTGCATCAATTGCTTCTCTTTGGTATGATACATCAAGGCAAAAGACCCGAGATTAGAGTAGTGAAGTACCGTGGGTTCCTTGCGAAGAGCCCATTTTTGGGGGTACATCTTTTTCCAAAGCCGTAATACCGATACTTAGTATTGACTTCTGGGCTTCACTCCATGAGCGAAATAGGGTGAAACCCATGCTATTTCCTTCCTAAGTTTTTGACTCAGTCGAGGTGTCTTTGTGCACTGATGAACACAAGAAGGTCTCGACTTGCTTTCTCTTTGAAATATTGCACGAAACGGAAGAAATAAATCCTGCTCCAAGTCTGTATCACAAGCCGGAGGAATAGTGCAGCATATAGAAGCACACAATCCACCAATAAGGGCATCGCCTCGTATTATATTCCTTTCATCTATCTGGTAAGTACAATGAAACTTACCCAAGTAATGCGATTAAAGACACACGCTTATATATACACGTTGCAGCCACGTGCCTTCCTCCGCCACCTCAGGATCTTACTAAGAAGCATTGGTCAAATCGCACACCCACATCCTTATCATCTCAAATCGAGGACTCTCCTGACACCCTCCTTCTATCCATCTGTAATCCAGCCAGAGAAGCGCTTCCAAAGGATCCTCGTCTCTTAGCCAAGTTCACTTCTAAATTCAGCAAGTCAAACCATCCATCACCCTCCTTTCTCCATCCATTCTTACCTACACACGAGTGCGGCCGACGAGAGATTGCGCAACCAGTCGGCCTTGTCCACATCATGGGTGTCCTCAACCTCGCCCCATTCGGCAGTCTGAAATATCGTCTCCAAATTGCCCAACTCCACAACCTCTGCCACCGACACTCTGAAATGGTCTGCCGGCGACATCTTGTTGACTTGGTACAACTCGGCGACGTTTCTAGGGTCAGCGACATTTGACCGCAAGATGGAGGCCCCACACAAAAACGACTTCAGCGAAAGTATCGCCTTTTCCAACGCCACGAGGTCATATATGGGGAGCTTGTCCAACCACAGCAACACGACGTCTTGAGTTTGGGGCAGCTGGCTGTTGCCACGGAGCCCGTCGGTCTCACAGTCCAAGAACTGCAACGTTACAGCGGCATCCCTGTGCAAAAGACCGTTTTTCGCGCCAAAAGACGTGAAGAACGACTCGAACTCGGCGATCAACGGCTTGTACAACTCGAGCTGCCGTTTGCGGAGCCGGCCCTCGTTGTCGTCCTCGGTGGTGAAAATGAGACACGTGTCGGTGTCCAAGTACCGCAACATGTTGTACTTGATGTCCAGCAAATTGCCGATTTTCAAGACGAGGTTCTCGTCTACCTTCTCTGCATGGTGCACGTGCTCCAAATCGACGGCACGTGCCACCATGGAGGTCAAGGGCAACAGATTGGGCTTGATTTTCAAATCCGCCAAACTGTCCCACTCATGGCTCACCAAATGGGCCAACTGTTTCTTGCTTTTCGGAATGCTGAGGATGTTTCCTAGTGGAGTTTTGAGCGGCTTGTCATCTAGCCGTATCTCGTATTTCTCCGTTTTTGTGTTGAAGCTGGCATTCGCCGAGTCCCAGAACTTACTGAGCGTCTTTTCGAGCCGGTTGGTCTCGGTCTTGACGTTGTTGATGTCGCCTCCAATCGGCGTTTGGGATAGACTAGGGAAGCTCGAAGACGCGCTGGTCGCATAGTGGAACACCGATCTAAGCGGTGTTCTCGATGTTCTCGATGTTCTCGACAAAGGCGAGACCCGAAAAGATGTCCTCAACATCTGTAAAAATCAAAATATACAGAAGTTTTGTAGTTCAAAGTTCTGAAAAGATAGTACGAGGTCGTAGATGCCTTTTCCTCAACACCTAGTAGCACTGTACAGTGCGGTCAAACGCGATTCGACGGGCATTCGAGAGGATTGACCAACTCAAAATTACTCGCCTCTCTACTTTATTCCCTCAAGTATATTTCAGTCATACACCCCGTAAAGATGTCTCTAGATCCTCAGGCTTTGCAGAAACTTCTCCTTGAAATGGACAACCAGCTCAACAAGTCGCGAGCAGAATTGAACATGTGCAACGTGCAATTGGAACGAGTAGAGACTAACTTGAAGATCGTCGAAACCACTTCCAAGAAATTGGGCAAGCTCACGGCGCCCGGCGATGCTGTTTGGAAGGGCGTGGGTCGTGCCTTTGTCAAAAACGATGTCGGGGAGTACTTGGGCCGGATCGAAAAGGACAAAAAAGAGTTTTTGGATGCCCAGAAGCTGTTGAACACGAAAAGACAGTATTTGGAGACGACATTGGAGAACACTTTGAAGCACATGACAGATATAGTGGGAAAGAAGTAGGAGAACACTTTGAAGCACAGAGCAGATATTGTGGGAAAGAAAAGGAGAAAAGAGGCTGGAGAACAAGGGGTTATAGTTAAGAGAGGAAAGAACATTGAGATTGGTTGGGAGGTTCTTGCGGGACACTTCTTATCGATTTGGGCTTTTGATGAGAAACTGAAGATTGGTTGTAGTTATAATCGCTGGGGCTGTGGCCACGTCTATCAGAGACACATTTCATACTGGATCTTGGTTCCGCTCGGTAAAACGCTTGAAAGTAGGTGAGTTTTGGGTCGGATAAGATTTTCAAGTATTGCATTTTTGTGTCCTTAGAGTCGTCTCTAATGAGGCACATATTGTATAACAAGATCTGCAAAGTGCACCCTGAACAACGATGGTGAGATTCTCCGCATGCCTTCTTTGGTAGTGCTTCTGAAAAATAGTAATGAGAAAGCTGTATTAATGTAGGGAGCAAAGTGAATGAAGCGCATGGGCGATGGCTCGAGTCGTGGATCTGGGAAATAAAGAGAAACGGTTCTGTAGAGGTGTTCTTGTTGTGGATGGTATGAGCTGAATCCTGATCCTTGGGTAAATCCTTATTTCACCAATGACGCCTCGGGATTGTTTCAGGGGAAGTTCTGCCCGATGACTGCCGCAACAACCACCAGTATCTTAAATCACTCAAACACAAAGGCCAATTTCGTAGGCACAGTCTGGAGTCACACGAACTGGTTCATCTGAGTGCAACAAGTACGATATTCGCCCCTGGGCTATCATCTTTCCAGTTGGAGACGCTGTGCCTTGACATAAAAATTTGATATTGCACAAATCATCACGGCACAGAAGAATCCTGGCATATTCGAGGCAAGCATTGTTGTCGAAATTGAAACGGGTACTCATCAGCAAAAGGGAACAAGTCATGTCCATGTATCTCCATAAACCTTCCCACCGAATACCTACCAGACTGTTTCAGTGGTGTGAATACTAAAGAGGGTCGAAAAGAATTCACTCACAAAGCCCAAGGTAACAAAGTAAAGGACATCTCAGTGGCAAAAGGCACGAGAAGATGTGCCCATCCAAGATTGGGATCAGAGTTTCATCTGATCAATCCTGTCAAAACTCATTGATAAAACACTAGGTTGACAATCCCACGCACCTGTTGTAGTGGTGTAGTAACTTGGCAATGACTTGCCCATTCATTTCAGACCAAGAAGCTTTCGGAAAAGGGTGTGTCCTCCGTGAACACTCCCCCTGGCCTCTTTCGTATGAGTTATTCCACTGAATACAACCACCAGGCTGTCTTTCATTTGCAATTTGCACCCGGCAAGCATGACTGCTTCACCTGAGTGTGGCTCGCAGGGACCGTGATGATACTCGCACTTTCCTCAAATATCATAGGAAATTTGCGCAGTAATCTAGCTCTTGTGAGAATTCAGCTCAATAAGCCTATAAAACTGTTCAGACACTCAATTCTTTAGTAAGCAACACCACTTCGAGTGGTAGTGTGTCTCCACATCGAAACATTCTCGGTCTGAAGTCCCTAAGTTCGGTGAATGCACGCAGATTAGCATTTTCATGTGTCAAACACGCTGTCAAGAACTGCTGTTTGTGAAAACCACGCCATTCATTGATCTTGTCGAGTCTCCACAAGGGCACCTATGATGCCATACAGAGGATGAACCCTCTTTGTTCTTCATTACATCAGCAGTCCAGAAACTCATTCTCAATCGCTATCTTCGTCCACACCCTCATCCAAAAGTCGTCTCTCTATATCTTTGTCTGCATCATCCATCTTTATTGTGCTCAGCATTTTCGCAGTCAAAAACTCATTTAGTTTGTCCTGTAGTGTGGTTAGTTGAGCACGCAATTCGCCCAATTCGGTATCCTTAGCTGCACTGGGCTTATCTCTGTCCTCTCCTCCAGCGGCAATCACGATTTCTGAGATTCTGGTTGTTTTACCATCAGTGGAATGAGGTCCATCTCCAGGGACAAAGCTCACTGGGGAAGCTTCCAGAGGCGACTCATACGTTGCGGTAGGAACAAGTGGCATATTGAGCAAAGAATATACTGTAAGTCAAAAGAGTCTGGTTCTTTCAGTTGTTTGAAATTCAGAGTTGGGAGGTCTGTATCAGTAGTGTACCCAGCGCGAAATGTGCGCATCGACAGTAAGGGTAAGCGAGAGATCTCCCATGAGATACTCCGGTGAATCCACAGGAAATCATAAACAGAAGACCAAAAGAGAGAAATTGCAAAAAGAGAGAATCTGAAATTTCTCATGCTTGGCTTCGTTGCTACGCTGTGGACCACATTCTATGAGCACTGTGCCGCAGCTAAACAACTGCGTATGCGTAGCCTGTAGTACTCTCCGATGATATTTCAAGACCTCACGAAAAATCCAGATAATAGAGACAGCGAGTCTAAATTCTGCTTATTTGGACCCAGGAGCCTCAATTATAGGGATTCTGCGAGCGGTGTTGGAGTAGGCATTGAATTTCACCTCGATGATGTCATCGGAGGAGAACTGTAACCAGGGAATGTCGTAGCAGGAGCATGCCATGAGGTAACCGTGCAAGACACGCAAGACCGACTCATCAGCAATGATCAAAATGTCTCCACTCATACGCTCCATCTCCAAGATCAACGGCTCAATTTTGATTGCCAAGTCGTGGTACAGTTCTGCTCGCGAAAAGCGATGGTGATATGGGTCTGCCAAGTACAGCGCATGCTCTGACGGGTACTTTGCACGGATCTCCTCGTCGTCCATACCAGCCACTACACCCGGGTTCTTCTGCAGCAATTGAATACGCGGGCGAACCGTGATCCCCGCCTCACGGAAGAAGCGCGTGGTCTCAACAGTCCGCTTTTTCACCGACGTCCACACAACAAACAGATCCTCCTCCACACCGTCAGCACCAGTAGGCGGATGCTTTTCGTCGGTAGACAAAGTGCGACGCATCACGTGCCCTGGACCCGGCCCGTAATGGCGACCCTTGCCCGCAAGATGGCGCAACATCGTGTGTGTGAGATTGCGTGCGTAGCGACCACCAGCGTCATCAAGTGGCGGATCCTCCGAGTACGCCCATTCGTTTTTCCAGCACCGAGCGAAATACACCAGCCCCAGCTTAATGCGCGAGTTCATGAGGAAGAACACTACCTTGTTCACCAAGTAGCCGTAGTTCGAGTTGTACATCTCTATGCGCTGGCCGAAGTCGACGAATCGAATAAACGACAAGCCGGCGTCAGCACCCTTGACATCCATTGTGCGATAGTGAGGTTCTAACACACTAATACGCTGCAGATAGTCCTGGTACGCCTTCTCGTAGTCCCACCCGGTGTAATCAGGAGACAGGCGAGCGGCAGCAGCTATGTTTTCGCGCACGAGCGCAGCATCGCCGACAGACAGCTCAATAAAAAGGCAGTGAATGCCGTCGCGACGCAACCGTGCCGCTAATTGCTGCCGATGCTCCGGGACAGCATTGACAGCGTCGTAGACTGCCACCTGACCCTTTTCTTTCGCGAAAAAAAGCAATATGTCATTAAGACACTCGTCGACCGTCGGATGCGACGAGGGCTCCTCCTCGTGCCCGTGCTCCTGCAACTGCCCGACCAGCAATGTGTATTCCAAGTCCTCGCTGACGCTGGCCGCACGACGGTAGTCACCAAGATGAAAACTATGGGTCTTGACACCAAGCCAGCGCAAGTATCGCGTCAAAGACACCGACAAGTGGGTCTTTCCTCGCGCGGGGAGACCTGTGAGCGCGATACAGATCTTGCCCGCATGGAATAACCGCCCCAGCTCGGTCGAGTAAAGCTGTGCGGGCGAGATATGCGCTGGGTCGATTTCAGCATGCACCGCATCGAGACCAGTCACGTCGCTAGGCCGCCGCCGGCGTTGGGAAGCGGAAACCCCGCCCAAAAAGTCTGGTTTGGGCGCGTCATGGAACGACCACCGCTTCTTGGTGCGTCTTCCCAGGGATGCTGTGCGCAGAAGCGGAACGGCGACATTTTCGGCCTCGGACTCAAGATCAAGCGCAGACATTGTGCGACGTGAGGGTTTAAAAAATATAAGAAGGTGCTTAGTGCCGGAAAAGTTAGTGTGGGGTTGAGGACTTGTGGGCCCGGGGCCGCTAAGGTGTGAGCGCGGGAGGCACTGTTTTTGGCCTCGGATCTGTCAGAGTCGCAAGCGAAGCCCGCAGTCAACGGAACGATGGGACCAGCCTGCATACACGCTTTTGCAGCCTCTGGCTCAATATCCCCTACTGGTGTGTCCGCTAGCACCAAAGGGGTGAGCAAAGCTCAAGGATAAATGACTTCATCGAACTGGTAACTGCAAAAGAATACTTGGTAAATTGAGGCTAGACCGGTCTTTGTGGATGCTCCAATTCCAGGGAAGAAGGAGCATGTGGTCCTTTGATGGTGGAGCATTTGAAGATCAGCGGTAAACGTATACCCGCCGAAGCAGAGCCCCTGTCGCTACCATGAAAATGATTGGGGATGTTCTGATCGGCGAATTTGAGAGTAATTACTGATTAAAGCTTCTTGATTTTGTATATGAAGAGCCTTGAATCCTCAGAAGCTGGCTCAGCTAGAAAAGAAAGTGGTGTTCATCTTTAGCAGGCCGAATCTGTTATATAAGCGTGACTGTATACAGGTCATCCGAAAGAGGCAACTATGGCATACTCTGTCCCCTTAGGCAATATTGATGCCAATGAATATGTATTATGGTTACGAAACTGATGAGGAAGTGCCAAATGTGTTTCAGCTAGCTTTGTACGATGCTTGTGTGGAGAATGGCCGTGAGCTACTAGGACACAAGGTGCGATACAAGTGTGAAGTTTGCGTGCTTCACTAAAGCCATCAAACCTGAAGATCGCTTTTTGTTTTTTGTAAAAATAAACCGATTAATTCGAAATACCACTAGATTCATTGTTCATAAAGCCAAGCCCCATCTTTTGTTACGCAAGTACAGTCACACAAACTGCATACGCATTAATGAGATGAATTCAGAAGTGTCTTGATTTGGCTCGTTGCATCTGGCAGGTATTTTCAAGGATGTAATGATTTGTGCTAGTTTCTCGATACCATCCCATTTTGCTTCCAGGAGCTCATCTAATAGCCTATCTGAGATTTATACACTGTTAATTCGAGCATTTCTCTGGAAACGCGACCAATAACCAGTTTTGTTATATGGACAAGGATATTAGTTCACACGCTGAAGACCTTTTGCACGGCGATCAGAACTGCCACATTTCCCCTCAAATTCCAAAAGAAGATCGCTGCATCACGAACTCGTACGTACAAGTTTGACACACACAAGGGTATCCGTGAATACCGAAGGACTTGGGCTTAAAGAGGAGAAAATCAGACCAGGTTTACGCTGAGAAAAGAAACCGTTTTCGTATATTCAAAAAGTCGATTATGGTTAGACAATCATCTCTTGAAAGAGAATTGAAGAGATTGTGCCATTCAAATTCATTAACAGAGTTCGAAGTTCTCTCGCTCACCTTATTTCTGACGGAGTTTCTGCTGATTTCTTTAAATGTGTTAGTTGACCTCATCAACATAAGAACTCGACCTAACTAGCTGCTCTACTTCCCTTGAGCTAGATAAGCATGGTATCGACAGGGCAAGACAAATTGACCGAGTTGTCTCTATGTCTAAGTCCATTATTCGGCTTACCAACGATATTCTTTCATAGTACTTGCCATTCAAGTACGAGTAAGTCGTTTATGTTGGCCTCACAGACTTTCAAAGAGCAGTTTATGAGCATTTCATCTCTTCCGATGCGAACAAAAAGATTACCATCTCTCAGCCTTTAAAGGCTATTGACACTTTGAAAAACTTTGCACCCATCCCGACTTACTCAAATTCTAGACGAGAAACCAGAAAGTCGCAGGTTGATGCCCGACGATCTTGAGAATGTAATTTCGGCCGGAAGTGGGCGTGAATTCAGACATGGTTCGGCGTAAAGTTCCTGGATATGGAACGTTTTCACAAGATACACGCTGAAACCGACGATAAGATTGTTGTGATGTCCAATTTCACTAAGACTCTATAATTGGTCGAAAAAGTGTGCAGGTACAAATTTTTTAGATCGAACCAGTTTGTGTTTCGGGAGCCCACCGGTCGTTAACAAACGAATGAAGACTGTCAGGTTCGACCCCAATCATTCCCAAAAACTGTTGTTGGATATTGTGGTATCCGCCAGTTCACCCTTCTCTTTTGTTGATGTGCCTGCTGTGAGAAGGCTCTTCCTTAAATCGTGCCCTCGGTATCTCGAACCACGTCGAGAGATCTGCTTCTTGGATACTACGTCGAAATGTCTTAACCCTTCAAAGATTTCTCGCAAAAATCACTAGTCAAACTCTTACTACCGACGAACGGAGAGCTAGAAACAACTCAGAGATTTTCGCTGTTACAGTGCATCATTATGATGAGAATAAAGCTTCAAACAGATAATATTGGCTTCAGGGATATGACAACCACTTCACATACGGTCGATGTGCTTTTTGGCCTTCTTAAAGCTGTTCTTGAAGACTGTTGAATCAAAGACCGTATCGTGTCTATCGCCAGAGACAATGTCAGGCCCATCAACGTTTTGGTCGATAAATTTGGGGGAGGATGATTGTCAAAAGAGGTCAAAGCAGTTGCACATATGCGGTGTGCTGGGCAAATCTTCAACTTAGCCGCCTTCGCTTTCGAACTGGATCCTTTTCAGACCAACAAAGTCTGCGCAGCTTGATGACGAAATTGCCAAAGTAAGAAGAGAAAATCCGGACCAAGACGTCTCTTTCGAAAAAATTAAAGTCTTGAGATAGCTTTCCCTAACTTGGCCCATGATGTCAATTATCACACGTATTTAAAAAGCATATTTGCGTCTATCGCTGCCACCACAAGAAAGCCAAGGGTGTAAACGAGGGCCCGAAAACTTATTGGAGAGTGACAGACCAGGTGGCGTTCCGCCTACAAAATCAAACCAGGAGCACTATAAGGTAAAAAACATCTCGTTCACTTAAGGATTGGGAATGCTCAACTTTTGTTTGCAAAGTTCTTGAAAGCTTTAAAGATAGTACCATAATGCTTTAATCGTATAAAGTATTGAGTATACGCCGTACTATTCCTTATGTCTTTCGTCATTCGAAGAAACTCAGGTCCTGGGAGCGCAGTGATATAGCGCTCAACAATGATTTGATCGCAAGAGAATCGAGCTAGGCTCAATATACACCATATCATCCTCTAAGTGATTTGGAAGATGGTATCACGGAGATATTGGGCCGATCTAGAATTTGTGTCTTGAAAGCTGAAGTTGTTTGAAGAAATGGGCTTTTCGCATACGACTATATCTACCATAAAGAGGCACGTTCGGGCGCCTTCGATCGTTACTAGCTGAAATTCGGCGTCACAGTTGACGTGGACGCCGAAGATGCAAGATAATCGACAACAAACGAATTTGGAAAAGTGTGGGTAGATCTATGCGTCGGAGATGCGAGTTCGAAAATTGGGCTCACGAGTTATCAATTCATCTTGCTGAAGATATAGTGGATGATACGTGTTCGATCGAAAAGTTTTACGATTCTCGAAAAATAGGTTTCCACTAGTCAGTCTCATGACGAGGGGCTTTCTGGCGCCTCCGGCCATGTCTGCCCCCACTGAGTCGCTGTTCTCGAGGGTAAATGACACGAACTGGAAGGAACGCAATCGATTACTCCCGACAATGACCATTCTCAGACATCGAGGCCTTATTTCCGTCGAGGCGGCAGCATCTTTTGATGAGGAGAGCGATTTTGTCATTGAAACAACACCACATGAGGTAGACACGTGTAAAGCACAATAAATCCTTGGACGATGAGGAACATAGAATGGATGATGACCTACATACACTCAATATCCTTCTTTATTGAAAATCTTCTGTGGTATTTAAAAGCTCGAAGTGATACCATTAAAGTAAGTAGTAAATAGTTATAATTATAGGAGGGAGTCCCCTATAATACAGTTGATTCTTTGAAAAAAAAAAACTATACTTACTTCTCACTGATTATATCACGAAAAGCATTACCACAACTCCTCAAATAGTAATCACCATAGTTGTTCTCAAGACTGCCCCACCTACAGTTCCAAACCCGTTACAGATATGTATTATTTTGATTTAACTTACACAAGACCGTTTACTCGACCTTACCACCCTTTCTCTCAATCAAAGCCTTTCTCTTGTCGTCCAAGTACAACTTGTTGATGACAACCTTGGAAGGGTGAATGTTGATTGGGATCGAGGCACCGGAGGACTTCTCGAGTTGCAACTTCTCGATTTGCACAGAAAATTTCAATCTGTACACGGTGGTGACCTTACCCTCAGAGCCCTTCTTGGAACCTCTGACGACGGTGACCTCATCCTCCTTTCTGATGGGAAGAGATCTGATGTTGTATTGCTTTCTCAACTCCTTGGACAAAGGAGCAGACATCAACACTCTTCTCTCGGCAGAAGACGAGCTGAAGTGAGCCTTTCTAGATTTAGAACGGGAAGAAGAAACGTCTGAATGTTAGTATATGGATAGGTAGCGATTGCTGAGTTTCAGGGGAAATTCTGATGAGTGAAGTCAGAGGAAAGTGATGAAAGTGATGATAATGTGATGATGAAAAAGATGAATGTAGCATTCTCCAATTTTGGGACTTTGCAGGAAAGTGGCGAACCTTCGTACTCATATGCTGGTGCCTTGAGTGATAATTAGGCCATTTCACACCATAGCAGATTAACAAGGATGCTCACAAAATTCATCTCTTCGAACAGATTTCGTAATTTCGATGACCAGGAACACGAAAATATACATAATCCCGGCAATTCAAACGCCCTGGTATGTGTGTTGATGTACCCGAAATCCATCACATTATACCTCGACCCTCGGCCCTCGGCACTCGGCAAGAAGCACTGAAAAGTTCAACATCTCCTTCTACATCCGTCAAACGCCATCGAAATTACTCGTGCCGTGAAATTCTCGATCATCTCATCGGTCTCTCATGATATCCTGCTTTTGAAAGGCACATACCTCTGCTGATCTTGGCCATTTTTGTTGTAGATAGATGATACGTGATACTGTGGAACCCGCACAAATGTCTGATGGAGATTACCGAAAATTTTCTGGGGCGGTGCTGTGCAGTCCTGCGCTGGTAGCCTTTCGCGCGAGGGCTGAAGCCCTAAAGTTTGGGAAGGCGCGAGATGGGGTCAACTCGATGAGACGCGAGTGTAATTTTCGGAAACACGATACAGTAAAACTTGGATAAGCCGGACCTAATTATAATCGTCTTTTTGTACTCCTTATCCAATAAAGAAGTAAATTTCGGTATATAGACCAGGTTTAACTGCATATTACAGTCTTGTTCTGCATGCATGGCCGCGAGAGCTATACACCACTGTTCTGGGGATGTCCACTAGAAGATTTGGAATAGCGAGGAACTTAGTGATGTTTGTTATTTTAGCTGTTTACAAATCACATTTTCACTTCAATGAGCGCCTATATATCTCTTTTTGTGCCTCTTTTTTTGTCTTGGGCTAAGGATTCTCCTCATGTCCAATATCCGAACTATCATTCATAAAAATCCGAGCAGAATTTCGGGTGAACACGCGGCTACGCGACCTGAGGCAGGGGAGAATGGTTTTAATGCAATTTTGCAACAATCTCACGAAGTTTTGGGTCTTGAAAATGCCGATTTCGCCTTCAAAAGAGCCATTTTTTCTTTAAGCGGGATTTCTGGAAAAAATGTTCTCCTTAACCAATAAAGAGAATCGCGCCTTATCCAAGTTTTTTTCCCATAGTAAAATTCATTAACTACGCGCACTTTTTTTATTTCGTGCGGCTTTCCCATCTAACTTACAAAGCGTCCGGCTTTCCCAAGTTTCACTGTACTTGAGTCGAGATAGCAGGAGTCGAGGTTGATGTAATTAAAAAGAAAAGGTGAATATAGTTTCTTTGGGTGTTGTTTGTATTATAGATAAAAAAGTCAGCAACCCACGGCGGGACTCGAACACGCAATCACTGTCTCCGGAGGACAGTACCTTAACCAATTAGGCCACGCGGGCTGATAAGATGTCATCCCTGTGAACGATGCGAGCTATATAGATTGGAAAGAAAGTGGGAGACAACCAAGCAGCCTGGAATATGTCATACTGGATTATGAGAAAACAGTCAGCATTACTGCTGATATTGAAGCAGTGAGCAACAGCAAGATCAGTCCGTCTAAATCCATACTTTGTGGGTTTAGTCTGAATTACGAAGGACTTGACCAACACATCCTACCATTACCGCAGTCTTAAAAGCTGACATCCTTTTAGCACCAAGGGAATCCCTTGTCCCCTTTTCTTTTCAACTTGGCATTGAAACCGCTTTTAGTTCATCTTGAGGAACTGGAGGGTATTCCCATTATCTACATTGGCGTGGTGGTGGAGAAGATGAACTACCATGCCTTTGCCGATGATGTCAACATCAATTGGTACGTGGAGACTGTTCGCCGAGTTTATTGTTCGAGAAGAAAGGATGCGGAATCGGGCATTGTGCTTCAACCACTTCTGAGACGCAAGTTGAAGAAGTTCTTGGAGCATACTCGGGTCAGAACGGACTGACACGACTTGCAGAAGCGGAGAGGGTAAGGAGGAGAGAGTAAGGCTTGGGAAAGTCGGGCTCT
>JAKTWD010000574.1:0-30059 GCA_030581935.1 Metschnikowia corniflorae
AAGACAAGACAAGACAAGACAAGACAAGACAAGACAAGACAAGACAAGACAAGACAAGACAAGACAAGACAAGACAAGACAAGACAAGACAAGACAAGACAAGACAAGACAAGACAAGACAAGACAAGACAAGACAAGACAAGAAAGAAAGAAAGAAAGAAAGAAAGAAAGAAAGAAAGAAAGAAAGAAAGCTTTGTGCACCCACCACTCTCAATGACACAAAGAAAGATCACTCGGACACAAAGACAGATTCCGCGTGATCAATCAATAGCCTAGCTCCAATGTCATGGATGGCAATTTGTTAATATTATACTTCCAATCCACGCTTTAAAGACTGATCCCAAAAAATCTAAGATCTCCCGACCAACGATACGACTGAGGATAAGATAAAATACTCTGCTCAAAACGCTCAAAGTCTGAAGTGAGTCCATTTGCTTTGTCTTGTAATCATCAACCGTTCCCAAATAATTAGTCACATCATCCGCAGATCCATCGTATTTAGTTTGTTAGATCACCACTCCGTCATATAATATCGGAATACCCAAAGAGGTTCCAATGCAATATTGAATACCCACGGTGATGATGGGTCACCTTGTCTGGTCCCCACAACGAAGTTGGAATAGACCATATGCGAAAATGTGGTGCTGCAATTTTTTTATTTTTAATGATAGTTTTTTCTTGTTCCCTACGTGTATGGTCCGTATCAGCTGAAGCGTTCTTTTTCCGCTTTCAAATGATGCCCTGTGGATGAGCAAGGGCTGCAGTGACAAGTTCATGACATTACGAAGATCTGCAATACGGGACTATTGGGTACGTATACACCTGGTATTAGGGCTGTTTCAATCTAGTTCACCATATCCAGTAAAAAGGTGAGCTCTGCTTGTTCTCACACAGATATCCTTGTAAGAGGACTTTATTGAGTATCCGTAGCACTAGTCAGACCAATGTACTGGTGAGGGCAGTGCACAAGCAAAAATTGACACTCTTTGCAGTTATTGGCTTGTGTGCCCTCGAATGTTAGAACTTCACGAAAGCACTATTATGAAAAAAACAGCTAGTTTATTTTCAAGTCCCGCTTGAGTCAACTTATCTTTTGCAACTACGCATTACAGGTAAACCTGGCTAAAAGAATACTCGTTGTAAGAATATCTCGTGGAATGTAGGAATATTTTTACATAATTAAGGGCCGAAACCTGGTCTCCTTGGAATATCGTATTTTTCCCGGAATATTCTTGTAAAAATCTAAACCCAACTTATCAGATGAGAAGGAATGCACACTTAGTAATAGACAATTTTGGTGGGCACAAGGCAGCCGTGAAACAATTAGAAGCAACACAAATACTCCAGTACAGGGTGGTGCAATTTTTCCCCTTGACTCGACGTGGAAATTGCAGCCATCAGACCGAGGTTTCATTACTACTTTCAAAGATCATTACAATGAGTTATGGTTGGAGTTCATTCACGAAGAGACAGCTCTTGGTCGTATTCACAAAAACGATAACATTATGAAAGCGATTCATTGGAGTAGCGGCTCATGGCAGAGCCTGAAATGGACACGTTCATTAACTACTTTCGCAAAGCAGACGTAATTGGTCAAGATGTTGAAGATTCTTCTCCACCTGAAAAAACGGATCATCAATCAGACGAAGACAACTTTCAGTTTTCCTAGGCTTAGCTTGAGCATTTTGCCAACCAACACGCTTCACCGACGTGAGATGCTACATCTTGAAAATGCCCTGGACAACGACCAAACGTGCAGGAATCACCAATTATCGTCCAAATAATTAATGTAGAGGTTCAGTTCTAGCCCTAGCTTCAAACGTCGTAGCATTTGGTACCAGAAGACCCAGGGTCTGCTCCTTTATCAGGTATAATTAAGAAAGAACCGGGGAGGATTTTGGAAATTTGTCCACCGGCTCGTCACAAACGACGATGGGAAAAATTCTGGAGGCAACTCCACAAATACGAGTGGATACAGCACAAAGATCTGAAAGCTCTCCATCATTTAGTTACGGATCTCATGTTCCGATTAATGACACAAAGACCCCAGTTACAGGCTTCAAATGTCATTTATGCCTTGAAAGGGTAGATCTGACAGGTATGCTCAAGCATCTTTACAGCTAATGCAGCTGCACGAAATCCTGGTGGAATCAGTTAGGCATGACATTGCTCATGAAGTTGAACTCGATGTTGGCACCACTGAATCATGAGTACGAAAATATGCGCAACCTCAATCGGTACGTGGAGACTGTTTGCCGAGTTTATTGTTCGAGAAGAAAGGACGCAACCGGGCATTGTGCTTCAACCACTTCTGAGACGAAAGTTGAAGAAGTTCTTGGAGCATACTCGGGTCAGAACGGACTGACACGACTTGCAGAAGCGGAGAGGGTAAGGAGGAGAGAGTAAGGCTTGGGAAAGTCGGGCTCTTTCACTACTCAGTGCCTTTTCCAAGATGTATTATAAATATTTCTGTAGAAGTATAGATGTTGTAGCTTCAGGTGGGAGCTCTTTATAATACAATTGAATCTTTTAAAAAAAAAAGGATCAAGAAATTTCTACGATTAAAGAACGATCTGGGGGGCTTCTTCGATTCAAGGAAGAATAAAAAGATCTACCGAAGTAAAGTTTTGAATAGCATATATTTGATTTTATAGCAACATCGAGAACGGTTAATGCTCGAATTTGCGTGAGTAGACGAGAGCTGAATATGCATTGGGGCGAAAAGCAGGCATGGTACGTGAGACATTTCTCTCTATTGGGGCTGTCACCAGATCGAGGAGCTCTTTCCGCTGCAGTAACAGTGCTTCCTGTGAAATCCCAGTCTCACGTCAGTATGGCTAATGAGCGAAAACAAGACACAAAATGGGCTTGCTTTTTGCTACAATTGTGATGCTTACATGTAAGAAATATAAGGCAACCTCGTGGTACCCAAGAGAGCGAACTGTGGACTACCCATATTGTGAAATTACATGATGTCTTATTTCAGAAAACGAGCGAAAAGTGATAAAGGCGTGAACCACATACATATATCTCTTTACTAAGTATTCGCGTGCCTCTTACGACTTCTCGTCACTACATTGCACAGCTGCCGCAGCAATATATGTAATCGAGTTGCTCTGATTATCAACCTGAATGTAACACTACAACGCATATAGCGATTTGATCAATCTATGACCTGCTTTTGAAGTAAGTGCATATTCCAATTACTTTTAGGGCAGTGGTGCGTCGTAGGTAGTCGTTAACGTCGTTAAGGCCACCTACGATGGCTGACCCATTACGATCGTACACATCGTAAATATTACAATTTTCTAAAGTTCACGTAGAATTCGTAAAGATTTTCGATAAATTCAGTATTTCCAGAAGTTGACCGCCTTTTCCACAATCTTTTTCATGGACAACAAGAATAAGCACGAAAGCATGTCTGAAGCTCTCTTTTGTGCCATATATTCCATGACATGTACACGAGGTATAACTATTCCAACAATTAACCCGATCTGATCACCGGCTTCTGTTCGCCTAGGAGAGCCCTTCATCCAGCACTGCTTTCTCTCCACCCAGCACTTCCTCCAGGTCTGCGATTTTCCTGAAATGTTCTCAGAGCCCACAGAGTGAGCTTTATACTTGAGAAATGCCAATATCTCTGCTCGACGTGCCAGCATTTTATTACTTTTCTTTGTACCCACATGGCCCCTTTGGGGAATTAATGCCTCAGAAGGCGCAGAAATGGCTGGAGTTGCTAGAATGTCTCTGGCCATCTGGTAAAGGAGATTTTTTCTCTCGAGCTCGTTTTAGTAATTGGGCTCTCTGATTTTCGGCACTCTTTCTGACTCTAGATGAGACATACGTTCGTCATACACATCGTAAAGATTTGCCTCTTTAAAGAAGCAACCGGAGCTATCATACCTGGCGATGAGCTACATCAGGAGGCGTACTAGTTCCAGACTTGAAGGGGTTTCAGAGGAGACTTGAAGGAGTTCTAGAGGATTCTCGTGTCGTTGAATTTTCAAGATTGCAGAATAAGTTAGATAAGACAAGCGAGAGCGAATAGCTCGATAAGATACAGCGCTAGTGTTTGACGCTTTCGTTTCTTAAGGACTTCAATAACTCTACATTCACGTGGACATTGTGACTTGGTTTTGCAAAAGTCCATGTTCCCAGCTCCTTTGACTCCCATGGAAGCACCCAATCAGAGCCAGCCTGACACACATTGTGCACACCTTGTTATATGCCAGAAAATCGTAGGATGATCGTAAAATGAAGAAGCTTTTACTACCGAAGGGACTGTCGTTATCGTAGCTACGAATACGAAAACTCGGAATCGTTGACAAAGTTACGATGAATTTGCGATGCCACGAAACACTGAGTTAGGCCATGTCTCCGAAGCCAGGCGGCGACTATCTGCAGGTCATTAACATCAGCAGTTTAGGCCCTGTCAATTCGGCGTGTTTCGTTAGAAAAACGGATTTGAAGGTGTTGGAGTATTTTTAAGGTCATTCATTCTTGAGATTCTATATCTTCCCGAACATTTGAATCACGGGCGAAAGAGCAGTTCCTCATTGAGGAGTGCTTTCCGTAGCACAGTGACTATGGCTCCAGTTTTACATCTTCACGATAAAAGCGGATTTTATTCAATGATGAGACAACAGTCTGACAAGTCAGAACATGTCGTTTTCATTATCCAAAATTCATACATACCCATAGTTTCCTGTGTTCCGGTCTTTGCATACACTCCAGAGACACGGTCATTAAAGTACGACACAGTCGGCCCCATACAGACAAACCTGAACACGCGAGAATCTGTGAGGCTTCAGAACCCAAAACTGCAAATACCACCACATCTCTCCAATGCCCTTCCAAGTTGCAACTCGAGCCGGTGGATTTGCCACTGGTGCCGCGTCACGTGACCGCCGATGTTGCCCCAGGCCTCGCTATTAATTGTGCGCATGAGGTTACTAAACCCTACTACTAGCTTATAGCGGATTTACCCAGTTCCATCACATATACTTGGTTGAAGATCCTCGATTTTCAAAAAGGGCTTCATTATTGACATTTCAATCACACCAGATTCACCATCCACGTTTGTTTCTGTGTCCACTTGTAATCGTTTCCAGATGGCGGGTAATCGCAAGGGGAACCAGTCTGAAGCGCATAAAGTAGACGCTACTCTTTCGGAGGGGTCATTTTCACACAGTGTGCTGACACGGAATCTGCTAAATATACCCCTGGATCAATTAGCCGCCGAGCCTGACGTGGAGGATGTCCCCATGTATGAGGGCACTGATCAGGAACGTTCGGGATCTGCCGAATCTGTGGAGTCTGACGGAAACCGTGAACTCGGTTCCGATGATCCGTACGGGGTGTACGCTGACGTTGAGAGCGAGTTCATATTCGAGGACGCGTCCGAAAGCGGCGACTACGACGAGGAGTTGAGCTTCGAGGGTGCCGATACGGGGTCACGTGACCACGGCCACGACGGGGAGGATGGGTCGGGTGGCAACGACTCGAGTGAAAATGATTCTGATGGAAACGACTCGGACGGTAATGACTCTGATGGAAATGACTCTGATGGAAATGACTCGGACGGTAATGACTCGGGCGATGATGACTCTGAAACAGGCTCGGGCAATAACGACGACCTCCTCGATATGATCACGGGTGACCAACGCGGCATCGGTCTTCTCCGTGCAATGATCGAGCGCAGCCGCTCTGGTGCTGGCGGCAATCTTGTAGGCCCAGGACAGCCGCCAGCGAATATTCTCGCGGCAATGCAACGCATGATGGATGGACTTGACATGCCAGTACAAAGCCGCGAACATTCGGAGATCGCCGCGCTTATTGACAACATCACGCGGCGCGAGGACGCGTTCGTGGTCATGGAAAGTGTCAGCGAGCTTCTGGAACGGCTTTTGATGATGGACGGAGTCACCGCGGAACGTGCCGTGATCCCTCACCAGTTGGCACCGGCCCTTGTAGGCATTTTGACCGACCCGAATTTGGCCGACGACCTTGAGTTGCACCTCGTCACGTGCCGCTGCCTTTACAACTTTGTCGAGGTCAATGCGGACTTTGTCAACGACGCGCTCAATGCGGCCGTGGTCGAGACCCTCGTGGCAAACCTCTTGGATATTGTCTACATCGACTTGACCGAGCAGTGTCTCCAGACATTGGAGATCGTCTCGCGCGACCGTGGTGCTCACAGTCTTATTCTCGCTAGCGACGGTCTTCGCGCGTGCCTCCAACATCTCGACTTTCTAACCGTGCACTCCCAACGCAAATGCTTGCAAATTGTGGCCAACGCGTGCGAGGACATCTCGACAGTGTACTTTGACTTTGTGCTTGACCAATTTAATAGCTTGGTGGCGGTAGCCGAGCATCACGACGATGCTGCTGTGAAGAAGAGTGCGTGGCTTGGTGTTTCTCGTATCATTGACAGTTTCAAAAGCAAACCTGACTTTTTGGAGAAATTGTTTGCTAACGACGAGCTTTTGTGTCACATGTTGTCCGTGATCCGTGACTCGTGCAATCCTTCCAGCACCGACACCGGCCTCAACTACCATTCTATGATCTCCTTGCTCAAGTCTTTGATTGTCCTCATATCCACCTCAGTCAAAATATCAAACCGCTTACTCGAACTAGGCATTGGAGACTACATCAAAGGATCGCTTAACAAGTTCAGGAAAAATGATGACTTGAAGTCAGTGTCTCTCTCGGATGACATTTCCATCGAGTCGTTGATTTCGTGCCCAAGAGAGCTCTTGTCTCTCTTCCTACATGTTATTGCCTACATATCGCCGATCACGTATTCTCCAAAAGAAACCCCTTTTTTACACGACGACTACACACCGAGCTCAACAAAGAGCCGGATCAACTACGACCGGAACTCGCTGTACCGAAGCGAAATGTCGGCCAGCTTTCAGGCATTCGTTTCTCAAGTATGGCCGGTATTGGTAGGTTCATTTCAAGCGACCATGGACTATCCAATACGAAAGCAAGTTCTCATATGCATTTCACGAATGGTGTCTTTTTCGAACGATACAGACACTTTTCGAAAAAAGGGCCTCGACTCTTTATTTGGCATTCTTACGTCAGTTATCAGTAGTGGGAAAAAGATTGTCGCCAAAGCCACAGATTCCTCTATCGCTGAAGAGCGATCTTTGAATAGGCCGTTGCTATTACTTCTGAGCGCGTGTGTGATAACCCTAGATCTCTTGACCAAATCTCAGCTTTCATGTGCTCACATCCTAGAGCGTGAGGGGGTATTCAGCGACATGTCTGAAATAATGATAGAATTAGCGAAAGCAGAACTACAGAAAGATTTCGCAGATGGCACTAGCGAAAGGGCGTCTCGCTCGCAGTTTGCAAATCCTTACCAGGAGAAGTTTGCAGACCCAGAGCTTATTGATTACAGTCCACACGTGAAAGTTCGTCTGATTTTATTGCATATGGAATCAACCGTCATGGGTATAAAGACCCGTCATGAGGATTACATACAGCTGGGGGAGAACTCTGCATTTCACAACTACAATGTCAAGTCAATTGTTGATGCTCTTACGGTGGCTTCTCACGCCAATTCGGTCGTTTTCAGTGAATGGTTGCAAGCTTGGACAAATCTTATGCAAGCTTTGGGGACGGGCGACGGGAGTATGTCAAGCTTTGAGCTCGATTCTCTGGGACTCCTCAACGCCCTCAAAAACATTTTCGTGCCTTCTTCGATGACCAAACAAAGCCGAGATGTTGCAAAACGCGCATTCATACAATGTTTGTACGAGGACAACAACAAACTATCACGACTTATCGCATTGCTCCAGGATTCATTAGCCCGCGCAGAAACTTTTGAAGTGGTGTCGAGCGGGATCGCTCAGACCTCAGGGGCAGAGGGCGGCTCAGCATCCTTGGCGAAGCAAATAAGAATCAAGCTCGTGGCAGACGACGAGGAAGGAAAAAACATCTTTTCAGGAACAGATCAGGTAATCATATCTGTGCACGCCATTGCCACCTTCAATGCGATTGTCAGATTCGTAAAGCACAGGGAATTACTCGCTGGAACCTCAAAAGACAGAGAGAGACACACAGGGAGTGACGATATACATACTGAGCCATACGATGTGGCGGAAACTCGGGAACCAAGCTTCTATATTGCTGAAAAGTTTATCGAAAATGACTCGACCGTGTTTGGGGTCATATTTAGTTCTTTACGCACTGGCGCAACTACCAAAAAGGTCGACAGTTTCGATTTATGGCTGAAGCCCCACGAAATCCGCTTCAAAATGAACTCTCCCAAAGTGGAAACTTCAGGCATACGCTCGGATGACGTTCCTGAGCCCTTAGACAATCACACAAATTCAGTACTATGCCTTTTGCGTGCTTTTTTTGAGATGAATGAGGAGATGGGAAGATCTAACTCGCTGTCTGCGCTTTCCGCGGACGCTTTCATGAATTGGAAATTGACAGTGAAGCTCAACAAGCAATTAGAAGAACCGCTAATTGTAGCGAGCGGCACGATGCCACCGTGGTGTACTACCACAACAGATGACTTTTCATTTTTGTTTCCCTTGAAGACTAGGATGTTTTTTTTACAGAGTACTTCATTCGGATATTCTCGCTTGATACACAATTGGTTGAACCGAGCAATGAAAGACAACGCTGGGTCGTCTGACGAGGCCTCTTCCAGGTCTCAGGGTGGCGCCTTACTGCTTGGAGCCCCCGCAAGAAAGAAGCTCAGGATATCCAGAGCAAAGATCTTCAAAGGCGCCATTAAAATACTCCAGCAGTACGGCCTGCTGCCCTCCATTCTTGAAATAGAATATATGGACGAGGTAGGTACAGGGCTTGGCCCTACTTTGGAGTTTTACGCCTCTGTCTCCAAAGCGTTTTGTCGGCGAGAGTTACTGATGTGGAGAAATTACGATGCCACTGGAGAATTCGTAACGGTAGCTGAGGGACTTTTTCCTGCTCCCATAGGTGTATCAAACACAAGCGAACGGGAAAAGACGGTGCTTTTCTTTTTTAAAATGCTTGGGACCTTTGTTGCCAGAGCATTGCTTGACTCTCGCATCATCGACTTCAATTTCAACATCTTGTTCATCTCTCTCATACAAGATCCCACGTGCATTGAAAGGCATCTTGAACAAAACAGCGATGTGGCGGCTCACATCGCTCTACTCAAACAGCTTGATATTCATCTCGCAAGGGCCATGCAACATTTGGCTAGATATTTGGATGCATATCTGGGGCTGGTGGAGGATGAGCATGCGGAGATTGATGGCGTCAAGTTAGCAGATTTTTCGTTGGACTTCACCCTTCCGGGGCATGCCGAAGAACTCGTTCAAGATGGTAAAAACATTGCCGTCACCCTGGAAAACCTCGAGTCGTACATCAAGGAGGTCACAAAACACTTTATGATCCGAGGCATCACAAGACAAGTTGACGCTTTCAGAGAGGGCTTTTCATCGGTATTCCCTATCAAGTCTCTATCGATTTTCACTGCGAGAGAGCTCAAGGAAATTTTTGGAAGTGGCGAGGAAGACTGGACAAGAGGAACTATCACAGAATCAATGAAAGCGAACCATGGATATTCCCAAGACTCGAAAGCTATATCAATGCTTGTGAATGTCTTGCAAGACTTCAGCATCTCAGAGAGACGTGACTTTCTCCAGTTTTTGACTGGTTCCCCACGGCTCCCGATAGGGGGCTTCAAGGCTATGCGTCCAGAATTTACGGTTGTTAGAAAATATCCTGACGAGGGACTTTCGGGAGACGATTACCTCCCGTCAGTGATGACCTGTGCAAACTACTTGAAGCTTCCAGACTACACACTGGAAGAACTCTTGAGGACGAAACTTCTACACGCTATTCATGAGGGCGCTGGGGCATTTCACTTGTCATAGGCATGCGGCTTTATGAACGCTCTGCTTGTAAACACAAGTATTCCGGACCAACAATTGACCGGCAAAAAGCAAACCAATTAAAAGTGACAAAACACATTCTTTTTGGTAATTCTTTTCAGTGTGTACACGGGTTGGCCCCCTCACAGACCTGCATGCCACAATGGCGATTATCGCGGACTACGCTGACTTGCCTCGAGCATAATTCGGTATTACTGGAATTCAAACTTTGTTGGGATTCTGAGCTTTGCAATGTCTGTCTCACTCAAAAACGTTGTTGACGGCTTGGTGGAAACCGCACCTGCCGGTGAATTGACTGATGTCAAAAGTGATTTGTTGGCGTTGACTGCCGGGGAAAACTCGACCACAATCGACGATGCATTGGCTCGTCAAAGTTCCGAGCATGGCGTGATTGTATCTGGAAACTTGATTGCCAGTAAGTTCAACAAAGACAATTCCTCGTCAAAGTTCTGGGACTTTATTGGAAAGCGCAAGTTCAACATTGACTTGGACACGAGGAAAGCAATTGATTTTGAGCCGGCAGATCCGGCGGTGACATACCCCGCTTACTTTGACAAGCTTGTTGAATTACTAGAACGGTACGGAGACGACCATTATCCGTCGGACTATGCATATACGGTGGTGCCAGAAGCAAAGGGTGGAGTGAAGATAGTCATTATGGGGCAAAAGTTGAACAAGAGCAACTTCTACACTGGAGTATGGAAATCTGTTTATTCTATTGATGAAGCGGGCAGTATAGACGGGAATGTGAAGTTGGACATTCACTACTACGAGGACGGAAACGTGCGCCTTGAGTTCGATGAAAGTACGCCAGCTGGCCAGGTGACTGCATCAGCCTCGGCCATCTTGAACTACATAAACAAGGCGGAAACCGAGGCCTCGTTGAAAATCGTCGACGACTTCACCTTGTTGAACCAGAAGTACTTCAAGAACTTGCGCAGATTGTTGCCCGTGACGAAACTGAAGATCAACTGGGGCAAAGCCATTGGGGCCTATAGATTGGGCTCTGATGTCGTCAACAAAAAGTGAAATAGAGAGCAAAGTTTCCCCAAAGGTAAAAGGTTCTTGGCTGAGGAAGCGTCCTGAAAGTGAGGTCTACCTCAACTTAAGCAAGGTCATGGCCACAAAGAAGATTGCTAGCAACACCACGACTATTCTCGTTAGACTCGCGTTTCGAGTCATCACCGTTTGTAATTCGCCGCTGGTGCGCCTTACTTTGGTCCATAAGTGGCTAAATCTATCATTTAGAGCGTCCAAAGTCAGCATATCCAGCTGCACCCTGCCGTGAATTTCGCGATCGACGGTATTCCGAAACTGCTGCAAGGTCAGAGAAAGCTGATCGAATCTTTGATTGTTTTGTTCCTCTCTGTGGCCGTAAAGATCTGACATCTTGGAGGAGGAGTGTGAAGGAGAAGTTGGTTGTGGAGGAACAGATCAGTGAGACGCTCGAGGGAGTCTTGTGTTGTATGCAGGCCGAGCAAAGGTGGGTACGTAAGGTGTTTAGACAACATATTTCTTTCGAAAAATCGATAGTAAATTGAGATTTCTCTGTTTTCTGTAGAATCTCTCAGACGTGTCGATCACAAAATACCCTTGTATCGTCATCCCACATACCATGCTTTGCATGCGGACACTGAGTAGTGAGGCGAACATGACAAACTCATTCTTAAGCAGCTTGGCAACTGAAGTGGGACACAAACGCCATATCCCGCCTCCAAAAGCACTCAGTAGTTGTGTCGTTGTGGGAAAGACGATGGTGGCGCGTAGGGCCCCGGATTTTGAGACTGGCTTGCAGCTCCGTAATCATATTGCCCAGAGCAGTAATTGACGGCATTTCCAAACCCAGCACTGGTCGGCTGCTGGTCCAAATACGGCCCTGAAGCCTGTGGCCGCATGTACTGCTGTTGCAGATCAGAATGCTGACTTTGAAGCGACTGTCCTTGTAGATGACCCTGCGAGTTCTCTGGGGGTTGTCCTTGAGGGTAGCCTTGAGGATATCCCTGTGGGTGTTGATACGGCTGTTGCTGTGGATGTGGCTGCGGATTCGGCGTATTATGCACATTTTGCGGCAAGCTTTGTGGATGAGGCCGGCTCTGGGAAGGGTAAGGAAGCCCGTGTCCCATTTGAGGGTTCTGCCGCTGGGCTATCTGTGAGTCGATCAGGTCATTGTATAGTTTCGACTCCTTGGTCACCTGATCGTTCAACGCCCGAAGCTCATCTTTTCGCCCACTGTGCTTTCCGATGAGCTTGGCCAACACGGGCTTGAGGGGCACAATACTGTTGTACAACTCGGTCACGTCCTCCTCCCGCACCGAGTTTGGGTCCTGTGAAAGAAGCGCAAGAAGCCGGTCAACCTTTCTCAGCTCTTGGTGGATGAGAGCAGACTCCAACTTCGCTTCCCTCGCCACCTCCTCCGGGGTTTTGGAAACAACTGGCGTCACGTAATTCAATGGAAAGATCCCTGTTTTCCCGCTGGGCAACGCCCCGCGCCACCAGTCGCGATAAACAGACTCGATCACCGTAATCACGTCTCCTTTTCTGAACGAGAGCTCGTCGGGCTCGTACGATATCAAGTCGTATAAGGCGTAGACTTTTTTCACGCTGGCGATCGACACGGTCCCCTCGGTCTGCACCTCTTTCATCTCAGTTGGGTTATCCTGAGCAGACACATTGTCCGGTCTCTGACTTCCACTTGAGTGGTCACCTCTTTGGGGGTTTCCCTGATTGGCTCCCACACTCGGAAGCGGCTTAGAATCAAGATAGTTCTGCCGCACGGTTTGCTCGCGCTCGTACTCCTGGACCGAGAGTTTGAGCGCCCGCTCTAATTCATCGTCCTCGTTCTGCTTGTCCCGCGCAGTCAACTGTGTCTTTTCTGGTTTGCTCGGAGCCACCTTTAGGAACTGAGGGTACTTTGTTTCGACCGTTTTCAACGCGTCGCTCACGGCCTTCAAAGACGGGTCTTTACGAAACAGTTTATCGAGCTGGCCGATCACCTCGGCCGTGCGAAACTTGAGTTCTTTGTGAACCTTCTTGTCGGCAAGCCGGTTCAAAAGAGCTTCCTTCATAAACAGCAGCGTGGCGATTTCCAGCTGCATCCTGGACCCGCAGTTTTCCCCCATGGCTACAAGAAGCGTGAGCGCACGAAGCACCGTGTTGGCGTCCTTCATGGCCAAGCGTGTTTTGATGATTTTGATCAGCCGAGGGATGTTTTTCTCGGGATCTGCCGAGATTGCGTCACACACATCTAGAACGTACTGCCAGTTGTCGGCGGTTAATGCGGCATCAGTGGCCTTGTTGATGTCTGCTTCAAAAGACATTCTGTTTGGTGAAGCGGGTGCTTGGGAAGTGTTACCTTATCGAGGGCTTGTGGAGTATTTTGAAGACTCTATCTCGATTCTTGGGATGGTAACTGATGACGCTGGAACGTACAAGGCGACCTTCGATGCCGATGGAATTCCGCGAATTATTACAAGTTTACCTTCGAGCTTTTCTCTTTAAAGCAGCGACTCAAATTCTCCAATTGCGGTTTCTTGAAGCGTTCCAGTGGCGATTACGGCAGCTAATTCAAACTAATCCACTGTCCGTAAGCTAACTTATGTACAATAAAATCTTGTGATTTTTACCAAGTTTTTCAATTTTCAAATTTACTCCGATCCTCAGGTTTCACTTCAAAAGCTCTGGTTGCGTTCCCTACTCAATCTAAACTAGGATGGCTAGTGGCGTAGTTACTGTGGGGGCTATCTACGTGCAACGAGCTCTTGGGGGAGGCCTTGTGTGCACTCCTGGGGCAAAACAGGTCTTCCGTGGAGTTGCAAATTATGGCCACTGCGGTTCTTGATTTACTTGAAAAAGCTTTTGGTAGAGTTGGATTTGGTTGAGCAGCTGGTGGTTTGTGGTTCTAGGTGTGTCCGGCAATATCTGATTTCTTTTTTTTCTTCTATGTTCTTCCCCCGGTCAGGATCTGTTTGTTTCAGGAGCACTCACCTCTGTTTGTCGTTGTATATCGAAGCTATGGAATTGACTACTTAATTCATTCATGCAGATACTTCAAAATAATCAGTGTCAGTGATGATACATTCAGAGCAAGAGTCAGCGAACAAGTTATTCTTTGCTATTTTTTAGCGTCAAAGTTCAGTTGACTTGTTTAGTCAGACCTGATGAACAAACTTCAGAGCTGTGCTGCAATATTTAGAGTACTAATTATTATTAAATTTTTTTTTGTATTTGTAATATATAAAAAAAATACTGCACTATTACAAATAACTACAAATAATTACAAATAATAACAGATACTTTTTTCTTTTTAAATAACGTAATTCACTAGCTTTCGCACTAAACTGGCATTTGGGTCGGAAACAAAAGACGCGCCTGAATAAAAACTTTCTTTTTTTTCGAACACTTTCAATGCCACCACAATTGGTCGAATCAACTCCAGTTTTGTGGGAAAATTAAAGTAGGATCTCATTTGCCCTATTAAGTTTAAAAGAGGGTAATATCAAGTCAGTTCGGGAAGCAGCACGCATTTTCAATGTGTCCCGCAGCGCTCTTCAACGGAGGAGGAAGGGTTCAAGAAATCACGTCGGAGCAGCCGAAGACCAAACAAAATTGACAAAGACTGAAGGAGAAAGTTTAGCCAAATGGATAATCTTGAAGGATTCTCGCGATCTCGCCCCGGCAGTCAATGCTGTTCGCGAAATGACAGACTATTTACTCGCGTCGCGTGGAAGAAAAGAAAATTTGAAAGTCGGTACCAATTGGGTTTCCTGATTTGTGAAGAAACACCCAAATTTCGGCCAAAGTACTCGAGACCTTTTGTTCATCGACGGGCAAAGTGTCAAGACCCAAATGCACTCAAAGGTTGGTTTGATCTTGTGCATAACACGACGCTTACCTGTGACATCGACTCAAGCTATGTGTACAATGTGGAAGAGACAGGCTTTTTGATGGGTTGCAATGCGGCAAAAAAATTTGTAGCAGGGTCGGAGATACAGGGGAAAAGACAAATAATTCAGAACGGAAATCGCCTATGGGTGACAGCAATTGAGTGTATCAATGCCACGGGTCTGTTTTTGCACCCATTTATCACTTTTAAAGGTAAGCAAATTTGCGAGTCTCGGTATGCTGAGCTTGAGGAAGACTGGTGCTTGGGAGTTAGTGCGAATGGTCGGACATCCATTGATATTGCTATCCGGTGGCTCGGATATGGTTTCATCCCTCAGACAGAGTCTATAACGAACGGCACTCATAGACTTTTGATACTTGACGGACTTGGTAGTCATGCGAGACTAGAGCTTGGAATGATCTGCAATGAATTAAAATAATCGCTCTACACAGACCGCCTCACACACCTCATTTGCTGCATCCTCTTGATCTTTGCTGTTTTGGGCAGTCAAAGACAAAATATTACCAGTTGGCCGGAGAAAGAATTGGGTTCGATGTGCTCGCGGGTGGCAGTGTGCGCATCAATAAAGATGACTACATTGCACTATACAAACTTGCTCGGGTAGAAGCTTTCACTGCCCGATATGTCAGAAGCGGCCTCGAAACTGCCGGTTTAATACCATTAAATTTTCAGCGGATGTTACCTAAGATCAACATCGAGGTAAGAATCGAGATGTCTCCAGAAAGTCATCTGACGCCACGTAGATCTTTTAGTCTTGCTGATGATTCAAGTACGCCTTCAAAACACTGCTACATAACGCGTCTTGCTTCCGTACATTATGAACTACTAGAAAATTGTCCTGGGGATGTGGCTGGTCCGTTGAAAGCCTCTTTTGACAAACTTTTAAACTACGCGCTTTCGCAGGGACATTCATTTGCGATAATGGCCAAACACTTCAGCGATGTTCCCGTGACTCACGCCAGGCAGAACATAAAAGGTAACAATTCGAAAGAGCGTATCGCCGACGCTACTGATTTGTTTAATGAGGAACTCAACGAACGCAATTCCAGCTTTCTGGGGAATGTTAATCCGGTTTTGGAAACTTCCGTGGACTCAGAAGATAAAATTTCACAGCCACATAGAAAACACAAAACCACTTGTGGAATTTGTGGGACAATAGGGCATCGTAGACAGACATGTCCAAATAAAGCTCAATATTTTTTTTCATGTTTAGCGTATGTTAAGTTTATATTCGAAGTCAAAGATATAATATTTTCACAAAATGCAGGCGGTGACCCAAGCGCTGGTTTGGTGCAAAAGGGAGTTAAGTGCGCTATACGGGAGTGCCAAAACAAGCTCGACTGAAACGCGTTGTGTGGTATGATAACACACGGCGAAGTTTAAAAGTCGGCTGTAGCATACCGTTGAGTCTTGGCTGTGAAGATACATAAGGAGAGAATTCCCAGCATATTTTAGTTAGAAGACAAGTCTTACAAAGCCAATCAAGCTAAGACAAAGTCAGATGAACAATGTTGAGTCCATGACGAAGTTATGAAGAGTCATAGTATATAAGACTAGTCCATTTATTTAATTAACTTAGATACAAGATATTCGGTGGGATTCCTATTCCCCAATAGCACCGACATCATGAAGCAGGTCCCCAAACTACATCTGACGATCCGTTGAAATACAATACCGGAAACACTAGTTAGTCATCAAGCATTTTAATTAATTGTAACAGGTTGCTATATGCGCAGAGTGGTTGTGTGAAGTTTTTCTCTATCCTTCTGACTCAGGGGGCGGGTTCGAGCCTGAGCTAGGCACGACCTCGAGCTGGAGCTCGGACGAGGAACGAGTCGCGCACCAGCCCATATATGGATCCACCATGCCGGATAGGATTAATGATTATCCGGGCGGGTGACTCTTCCCAATATCCGGGTCGGGGCATGAGTGACTGTAGAATCATAAATAAAACGAGGCCTGACCCATGGTGTGGGTTGAGAGATAAGCTCATATAATACACAAGTGGATGTGGGTTTAGTACAGCTGCTAATCGAACCACTATAAAGCCTGTTCTCGTATCATAACCTTCAAAGGACACTGAGGTTGAGTTTTCCTGCAGCAGCCGTGGTCGCATTGCAACAATTTGTGTACCTGCATCTAAACCAAATTTCCGTACGGCGTACGTACGCTCCCACTAAACGTACGGTACGCCCAATTGTACGCAATTGTACGCGTACGCTCGTACGCGCTTTGCTCTTCACTTCTAGCACGCTCCCAGGTCCCTGACAAAAGCAAGCAGTCTTGACAAAATTGAGCTGATGAGTGTCCTTTCAAAGAACAGTCAAAAAAACTTTAAAAGTACTTAACGGAATCAAAGAAAAATATATTACGTGATTCGCCATACGATTTCCTGTGATTCACAAATCTTGAGGGATGTAATCGGAATTTTAATCGTAATCGTAATCGTAATCATAATCATAATCATAATCATAATCATAATCGTAATCGTAATCGTAATTGCAATCGCAATCGCAATCGCAATCGTAATCGCATCCCAGATCACCCCATCGCAATGACGTGGAGCAACTACGGTTCAACAAATTCACGACAGCGCGAACACTGTGCACAACACGTCTAAATTTTCAACCCGATCTTGCGCTCTCACACTTCTCGTTTTTTTAAAGAACTTTTTTAGTTCACTCTAGTAGATCGATTAGTATATACGTATATAGTAGATTCGGAAAATCGCAGTTGCCGAATTTAACCATATCAAGACGGCTATTTCCAATCGATTGTTGTATTGCACCATACAGCACAACTGGCGCTGAGCATACACCAACATAAACACAACTGGAGATGAGCCTGCGCCCGAATTCTGCGAGTAGTTCCAGAAGCCACCGCCGCAGAGGCTCTCTGGTGGGCAACATCAATGTTGGGGATACTTCGGCTCCCTCATTTTCGACGCGTACCTTGAGTGCTGAGGACAGGAAGAAACTGAAGGATAGACTCCAGGAGATGAACAAGGAGGCCCAAACAGACGCGGCCATCTTGCGTAAACTCTGGCTATCATATAGAGAACTCACCTTCCGCCAAACGTGGATCAACCCGCTGTTGGTGATGTGTATCTTGGTGGGTATATACCGTTTTGGAGACCAGAACTCGAGTATCCACAAAGAGCTTTCGCGCATGATGACAGTGTCTTACCACATCGAAGGCACTGACCAGTACGGCAAGGGTGAGAACGACTTTTACTTTGTTGGGTTCTACGCGCTTTTCTTCACGTTTCTCCGTGAGTTTTTGATGTGCTGCGTGTTACAGCCGGCCGCGCACTACTTTGGCATCAAGAAGGAGGCCAAGGTCAAGCGGTTCATGGAACAAACATACCTGATGTTCTATTATGGGCTTTCGGGACCATTCGGCTTGTGGGTGATGTCGCGGGGCCCGCTCTGGTTTTTTGAAACAACTCCTTTCTATACAGATTACCCGCACTTCACCCACGACTGGTACTTCAAGGTGTACTACCTCGGCCAAGCGGCGTTCTGGGTGCAGCAGTCCGTGGTGTTGATGTTGCAGTTGGAAAAGCCCCGTAAGGACTTTTACGAGCTCATCGTGCACCACATCGTGACCATTGCATTGATCTGGTGCTCGTACAGATTTCACTTCACGTGGATGGGCTTGGAGATCTATGTCACCATGGATGTGTCTGACTTTTTTCTCTCGACGTCGAAAACTCTCAATTACCTCGACTCGCCGCTCGCCGGACCCTTCTTTGTGTTCTTCGTGTTTGTGTGGATCTACTTGCGTCACTGGGTCAACTTGAGGATCTTGTGGTCGGTTTTGACCGAGTTTAGGTCCGTGGGCGAGTGGGAATTGAACTGGGACACTCAACACTACAAGTGCTGGATCTCGCAGCCTATTGTGTTTGCGTTGATCTTCGCGTTGCAGCTTCTCAATACTTACTGGCTTTTTTTGATCTTCCGCATCTTGTATAGATATATCAGGGGCGGTGTGGCTGCCGATGAGAGGTCCGATGACGAAGAGGACGAGGAGACCGAGACGAAGAAGGAGAGGTAAGCGAGGGGCTGTTTGACGGTTCTAGTATAATGTGAAGGGGACTGGGCTGTCATGGTAACAGGGCTGGGAAAGCCAATAACCTGTATTCGAGGGTGCTGGAGGCTCGGGACCCGCATCCCGATAAGTACAAAGTGTCTAATACAAAAAAGCTGATACATGATTGCATGTAGACCACTCGATTACCTTACACGCTTGCAACTCACAGTTCCGTGAGATACGAGGTTTTTCACCGTCCTTACATTTTGATTGTTGACCGTCATATTTGGAAATTTTCCAGTGTAGAATACTTCTTTTATGATGGAGAATTTGACATTCAGCAACTATTTCATGAGACTTTTTCAGAAGTTATCTCAAGGTACTACGAGTGCTTGTACGATGTTTAATGATTTTGATACCGACGAACAACTTCTTTCACTTGGATGAGTCACCGTCTTGCAGTCAATCAGACTCATGGAAAGCGCAAGAGGGCTCAAAGTTTTGGTGAAACCCATATCTCAGAGCAGAATGACCGCTACCTACTAGGAGAACAAGTGTCCCCAAGACATTTGTTATCAGATCTGCAGGAGCTTGGATCCCCTTCTATCTCATCTGGCAGAGGATTTCTGGGCACACATTGAGAAGAGAGTTCTGCCAGCGGCTGTATAACTTGAACTGCCTTACAAAGGTTGATTTGAGTCATACAATGGCTCCACGCTTTTACCTGACCTTTTTTGTACAGTCTGAAATATCATAGACACGGGTATCTTGAAGAAAACGGCCCACAGCTTAAACCTCAAGCTTGCTTTCATGCCCTTTTGCGGATCATTTATCACTCCTAGCTCGTACAGATATGTCCATAGCTCACAACGTCTGTCACAGATCTTTGAAAGAGCGTATTCAAGAAGAAGTCAGCATAACATAGTGGAAAATGCAGCACTTGGGACCTGCACTGGGATCTTCAGGACAACGAACAGAATGGACTCATCAGAGTTCTTGGAAGCCTGAGTCTTACCTATATTGAGTTCTATCATCCTCAACAATTTCTTCAATATGAATCTCTATCCGAACCCAAGACACATCAGTCGCAATGTGGATGTCTGTCTGCTTGGGCAATAGCGTGAAATGGAGCACAGAGATGAAACAGTCCCCGCAAGCCAACGTTCAATCTTATGTTGCTAGGGACTGAAATGCCCTAAAGCACATCATCGGGTTGAATGTCAAGCCAAATGAATTCATCACCAATCCAGATATCATTTGCAAACATCTACAGGCCATTACCTTTCGCACTACTAAGAAAAACTTCATTTGTTATCAGGCCTTTAGTTCATTTCTTTCAAGTGGCAAACCTACACTGGGCCATACACGTTGGCCATATGAGTGGTCCTGTTGATGGTCATTGGTGTTGAACGACTCATTGATGAGCCTCCTTGTACTGTTCAGCGCGTGGATCACCTTATTAGAACGTGAGCTGTCATTCATTAAAGAAACCTCTTACACTCTTCTAAACATATTAACGACGCCAAGTTAGTGGACGACATTCTCAATTCAAAGCCTATCGTGTAGTACGGGATGAAAATTACAATCTTACATTATGCAAGCAGCGAAGCTAGATATGGTGAAGGAACACAAGGTAGTGATCCCCTTAAAGTTCCAGCCCATTTCCCTGAGATAACTGAGAGATAAACATGCTATTGCACCTTTTCGGTTAAATTCCCCTGATTTTCCCGCTTACGAAAGCTCACTGACTCCCCAAAGCGGATTCCTCTAGTGAAGAGTTAAAGTCATCGAATACAAATGCCAAAAGGATATCACCCTCGACCATTCCAGATCTTCCATTAGATCGGTGAAAGAGATCTGCTGTCAACAGAAACACCGTCTTGAACTCTCATGACCCTGAGTTGGCTCTGTCTATCGGGCCAGACAGAATATTGGTAAATGTCATGTATTCATTCCTCTTCTCTTGAGATGTCACAAATAATTCAAAGTTCTATAATGTAGAATGCGGGTGTTGAAGCCTTTCTCGAAAAGCGGGATCATTATAGAGATTCAACTGATTCGTGGAAATGCCGGGAGATTAGAGACACGAACCAGGGGAATCTGGGCATGAAAGACGTGAGCGTATCAGCAGAAGTGAGATATTCGAAGCAAATGCCCAGAGCCAGTATAGTCGAAGAGCCATTGTACCGAAAACCCACTCAATATATAAGCGAAGTAAACGTGGTGTGCAGTGTCTGAGGCTGAAAGATACGTGAAAATCCAAGTCAACGCGTTGTGCTGAGGATTGGAAATATCGTTTCAAACAAAAGAGTTGTGCTTCTGTCATGATCCGTAAGTATATTGGCAAGACTCAAGTCACGAGGACCATTACGGCTGCCGAAATGCCTGCCGAGGATGCGGATAAAGAAAAAGAGCAGGATACAGAACTTCCCGAACTCTTTATAGAACCAAGAAGAGGAAACGGGCTGGTGGTCGACTATGAAAAGGAAGTATGAAAAAGTCCGATCTTGGTATATATGCAGCAATCCGTGGTCAATGCACATTTTGCGTCTTTGTAATGTGTGAATTTTTAATGAAAAGCTCGCTTTTATCAGCCCAAACTAGTATTACATCGATTCACTCGAGACTCGTTGATCCTGATAAAAATATAGCTTTCTGTTCTTTCAACGCAGACAATACTGAAAGAGACTCAGACGGCGAGCACATAGCTGGAGTACATGGAAATTCTTTTGCCATCGCACAGATGACGGGATACATAGCTTTTCAAGATGCTTGTCCTTCGTGAAATAGTTTATATGAGCTCCGATCTCAGCCATAATTGAGCAGTGGTTTTTCTTTGCATACAGTGAAAGTATCTGCTTTCAGAACTCTGTCTTGTATTTGAAAGTTTAAAAAACAGCATTCGAGAATTTCGGATTGTAAACCGTGTCTCCTGAGCATGTCAAGGACGATCAAGCACTGTCAGGATGTAATTTAAAGCAATGCAATTTTTCAAAATCGGATACTGTAATGCTTGAGTGATCTGAAAGACGCTTCCGGAACTTCCACAGCGAGCAAAGATTGAGTTCCTTAATTTTTGAAGTGTCGCAACCTTCAAGCAAATTGAAAATCTGAGTCCAAAACGTTATCGTCAACCTGCTGTCTGACACTTACTGCCTTGAAGCTTCTCCATTATGAATTCAAGAAGTCCAAGAAAGGAGCAGTTTGTTCCAGTGTCTCCCAATCTCTTTCGGCCATAATCAAATATTTGAGTCTCGTTCTCTTTTTTTGGCTCCTGTTGAGCCATAGCCAGTGGTGAGGAGTCGAGCCAGTGCACCACTGGCTCCACGGGAAGATGATGTGAGTGTACTCGTGGTTGAACACTCTAAAGACCGGCACGCTTAGTAGCCCAGTCACTTCATGTCTCAGAGGGGAGGCATCAGTGAAAGAAGTCTCCCATAGGGGAGTCTTAGTAGAAGTAAGAGCATCAGTCATTGTATAAAATGTAAAGTAGTCAGATAGATTAAAGATTAACCTGATGAGAGAGAACCTTCTCTTTTATATGGTACAGTGAAGACGCCATCTCATGGGCCCAACCTCGTAAGAGTCTTGGTGTGTATCGTTGTCGGAGCATCTAAACGCCTTAAGAATCAAACAGGATGTATGTGCATGTGAAACACGGCGGAAAAAGGGCAGGCACGCCTCGTCAAGAAAAATCCGCTATAGCTTCGCTTTGCCGTTTAACGCGAAGAGCTGGGATTACCCATTGACTCTTTCTCAGGGATTGGGGAATTGCAGACATTTGTTAGAGGTGGCTAATGAAAAAAGAAGCAGGGTCGTACAGACGAAGTTATAAATGTAAAGGACACCGCCGTACAATCTTAAACCGCCATTGTGACATTTTTTCAACGCTGCAATAGGACGTAAGCCCTTGTAATGTTCGAAAGTTTCCCAGGCTTCAAACTGCACGCCTCGCCATGTGAAGATGTGCTTGAATACGTTTTGGAAAGAGGATTGAAAAATCTGAAACATCGGCAAACAATGCTTTTGGGGGATATTTTTATGTTTAGCCTCGCAAGTAGCTAGAATATTTTAAAGATACTAAAACATAATCATCGCGAAAATACTACTTATCCACAAGCCTTTTAGAAGTAATTGTGATAAGATTGGCTGGAAATTCTTCGACGATGTCAATTGTTAGCGAATTTAGAGTACAGGTAAATCTGGCTATAAGAATACTCTTTATAAGATCATTTCGGGAGATTTAGAATATTCTGGGCGATTCTCAAAATTTTAAGAGATTCCGGAATATTTTTCTAAAGTTGAGGGCCAAAACCTGAATTCTTTGGATTATTGTATTTTTTCCAGGAATATTCACGTAGTAATTTATACCCAAATTATTAGATGAGAGGGAGGGTACACGTAGTATTAGACAATTTTAGTGGCCACAAGGCAGCCGTGGAAGTCTCAGAAGCGACACAAGCACTCCAGTTCACGGTGGTGCATTTTTTGTCCCCCTAACTCGACTTCAAGATTGCAGCCATTGGACCAAGGTATCATAAGTGCTTTCAAGGCCCACTACAAAGACTTATGGTTGCAGCTTGTTCGGGAAGAAACAACTCTTGGTCTTAACCACCGAAAACCGATGACATTACTAAAGCGGTTCAGTGGAGTGACCACTCATAGGAGAGCCTGAAAGCCTTCTCCACCTAAAATTACGCATCATCAATCAGACGAAATTGCAAATTTCGTCGTTAAAGACGACTTTCAGTTTTGTGATGACTCGCTGCACGACACACTTATGTCTAATAGTCATTTATACAAATTGAGCTGACGCAAATAGCCTCTGACGCTAAATTAACGTTTGTGTCTGAGAGCTGTCTTCCTGTAAAAAACAATTCGTAAAAGCGTTACGAAAGAATCAACGAGCTAGTTGCTCGGCTGCATGACACACACATCATTCGTGTCCCGATATCTGCAGAGGAGTTTGTGAATCTCTTTGAAGACAGCGTTGTTGACCGGACTTTTGATATTTCTCACGAGTTATTGAAAGATGACAAGGTGGAGCAAGAGGCAGAGAATGCTCGTCTTAGCGAGGAAGACTTCCAACGCCGCCAAATGAGCGTGTCTGCTTTCGTGAGTTGGTATCAGGTACATATCTCGTTTTTCAATTTTCGAGAGAGAGGGACTCCCACGATCCTGGACACATCAAGGTCCTACAAAATTAGCAAATTGAAACTTCTGGGGAACAAAAAAGAGCCTTCACAGCCAGGCATTTAAAGCTTCTTGTGGAATGCAAGAGATAAGTGAGAAGCCATGTTTCGGTTGACTCACGGGTATGGCCGCCCTCTAAAATGCCAAACTCAAAGTATTCCAAATTTGCAGAGAAAATGTACTGCATCCAGACCATAAGTTTACGGGTCTTTAGTCACTCTTGATAGTATTCCTCGCATTTGGCGACGAGGTAACATTCTTATAAAGAGGTGTTGTAATTTGACCGCGGCAGTTGCAGAAGATTCAAGTTCAACTTCAACTCAGTGTCCTCTTTCTGAGGAGTGTATACGAGAACAGATTTTTATAGTGGTTCGGTTAGTAGCTGTACTAAGCCTGCATCCACTCGTGTATTAGAGTAGGGACTCTGTCGACATAGCTGGTAAAGTAACCTCAGAGATCGAAAGAGAAAAGAGGCTTGTAGTGTAGATTAATTTCTCAAGTCAGGAGACAAGAGAAATAAGCTTCACTTAAATAGAGAGGAACATAACACAACTATTCAAGCGCATATAGTAACTACCCTTGCTCTGGTTACCGTACTAACCAACCTTGTTGGTTACCATACCAACCAACCTTAGTAGTTACCATACCAACCTTAACTAAGGTTTGCGACGCCGGCCGACATTTCACAAGCGTGTACCCACAGCTCACGCACTTGCATACAAGTCACATGCGCTTGCATAGTTACAACAAGAGGTTTACCTGTATAGTTTGATGAGACCTGCCTCGTACCGAAACAGACCGCACCACCCCTCGATGTGAGTTTTCTTTGAGGAAAAGGCGAAATTGAGCAATCCTCCTGTTCACTTCTTGATTCGACGCCTCACTTTTATTTCCCCATTTGTGATACAAGGAACTGGCGGATATGCGGGCGATGACATCGCCGTGTTCAGGATACGCAAAATCATTCTAAACAGAGTGTTCAAAACGTCGCAACTGGAGTGCACATGGAAGCTAAGGTCTTGATACGAGGCGCGACTGCATATAGCGATACCTTCCTGGCGAAGCACTTGGTTACCCGGGCTGTTGCAGCGTGTCGCATGAAAATTTTTGTGAAACGGGGAAGATGTGGTCCTAAAGAAATGAGCCCTCGACAGAAGAGAAGGTGTTGGAGTCTTTGATGTTAAAGACTCTCGAGGGCTGGTAGAGTCTGTCACCTGGTGAGCTAAGTTGAGAGAGCAAATGTATCCTTCCTCGTTCGTAAATGTTGCTTCTTCGTAAACTTTCGGATCTCAACAAAACGCGACATTCCGTGTTCACACGTGACTCGCATCTGCATGGGCGCGGTTTACGCGACAGCCACTGTGCACAATGTGCATATAGATGCAGGATAAGCGTCCTCCCCTCAGTAGCTTCTCAAGGCTTCCTCATTCGGACAGATTATGCAGCGGAGGACCTCTGGGCGTATTAGTCACTAGCTGCACCGAAGGCTAAACCGATGGGAGCGATGGTAAGAAGGGTAATGAAAGCATTGATAAGTAGGTGCTGCTGTCACATTCAGTTATTGAACAAGAGACTTGTGAAATGAACAGCGGCCCTTCTTTCTTTGCCTTGTTTTCCAGCAATAAACACAATATTAGGTTATACTGACTGGTCTTCATGCAATGTCTGAGTCATTCCGAACTGGCCGGCGAAATCACAGGACCAACGATACGTGTCAATTTCTTCAGCCCGATTTCGCGCTTCCTTATTACTCTTTCATTTCCCCGGCAAGCCTTTCAGGTGACTCTGAACATCAGACTCTCTTCTCACAATCAGGTTAATCTTAGAATAACACAGATTTGGAAGTCCAGCCAAGCCAGACACACAGAGCCTTTCAGAACACAACTCTGGCCCATTTGATTTGCAACACCACATCCGCTGAGAAACCTCACACAACAAGAGGAGATGAGTTTGCGCCCTGTTCAAGGGAGAAGAGCAAAAGAAAACCGCCGCCAGGGCACCCTATTGGCAAGCAGCAAGAACGGTAAAGCGCCGGCATCCTCATTCTCTGCACTTACAAAAAGGTCGGACAAGAACACACGGAAAGCTGTGCCAGAGTTTCTCAAGCTTTGGCTCTCGTACAAAGAGCTCGCGTCCCGCCAAACGTGGATCAATCCGTTACTTATCTTGGCGGTATTGGTGGGCATATACCAATTCGGGAACCAAAACTCAGGGATTCACCAAGAGCTAACCCGCTTGATGACTGTGTCGTACCACATTGAAGGCACTGACCAGTACGGAAAAGGGGAGAATGACTTCTACTTTGTGGGGTTTTATGCGTTTTTCCTCTCGGTGCTCCGTGAGGTTGTGATGTGCTGCGTGCTACGCCCAACTGCCCGCCATATCGGCATCAAAGAGGACAGAAAAGTCGACCGGTTCTTGGAACAGACGTACCTGATGCTATACTTTGGATTCTCGAGTCCAATTGGGTTGTGGGTGATGTCGCGGGGCCCGCTCTGGTTCTTCGAAACAACTCCTTTCTATACAGACTACCCGCACAAAACTCACGACTGGTACTTCAAAGCTTTCTACCTTGGCCAAGCGGCGTCCTGGGTGCAGCAGTCGGTGGCCTTGCTCGTGAAGTTTAGAACGCCCCGGAAGGACTTTTACGAGCTTCTTGGACATCACACAGTCACCATCGCTTTGATCTGGTTGTCGTACAGATTCCACTTCACATGGATGGGGTTGGAGGTCTACATCACGATGGATGTTTCCGACTTTTTCCTCTCCGCATCAAAGACCCTCATTTACCTCGGCTCACCACTAGCGAGACCCTTCTTTGTGCTCGCCGTCTCGGTGTGGATGTACTTGCGCCACTGGGTCAACTTGAGGATCTTGTGGTCGGTGTTGACCGAGTTTAGGTCCGTGGGTGAGTGGGAAGCCAATTTGGTCACGCAGCAGTACAAGTGCTGGATCTCGCAGCCGATTGTGTTTGCGTTGATCTTTGCGTTGCAGCTTCTCAACGCGTACTGGCTGTTCTTGATCATCCGTATATTGTATCGGTACATTGTGGGGGGCGCGGATGTCGATGAGGACGAGGAAAGGAGATTCGTCAGGGCGAGGAAAAGGAAGTGAGGAATGTTTGGTTTCGGTGGTTTTGGTGTAAGAGGATGGGCTGCACGGAAAGAAAGGCTCGAGGTGTGTCAGAAGAGATAGTCTTCTGGTAAATAGGTCCTTGATGTCCATTCAACAGCAGCTTTCACTCAGACCAATTTCTGCACCAGTCGTCCTGCCCCAAGTGCGTTCGATGTGTCCCGCCTCGGGAGGTCTGAGCCCCCACCCACCGTTATTAATGGGTTACAGGAAGTTGCAATAGGCCTGGGAAGAAGTTCGCTGGCTTCTATAGCTCAGTGACCGCCTCCATCTTTATGCCTTTCTTCCATCCAGTTGGGGTGTCCTCCCGTTCGATAGGCCAAGTACGGGTCACGTCTGTTTGTGAGATCTCTCCTGAAATTCACAAAAAGGTTGTGGCCATCAGGCTGAGCTCCCCTCTGTTTAAGTACTCCCCCATGTTTTACCTTCCCCCTCTTGTATCCATAGGATATGCTATTGATTATATGGGCAAGAAGGGGCTTCCCTCGGTGGCCCAAAGGCGTTGGAGGCCTGCAGCAGAGTCTACGAATACCCTACTGCCGTTAGAACGTTCGAGGCTTCGAAATACAAGCCCACGAACAAGGAACAATACCAAGCTTACTTGAACGAGTCAAAGGAGACCAGAGAGGCCTTAGGCTTGACTTGAAGGAGAACTTGTGTGCCGAGTAAATCAGGGGAAACATAAGCATACGTATTGCAATAGATTGAAGCAACGCCAGCGTGTTGTGTACGGCGTTTTTGTAGAAGTTGCAGTGAGGGTCTGGCGTCAGACGAATCATTGACTTTCTCTCAGTTACAAAGAAAGCTATCTTTGCTTGAAATAATTATGAAGGAGACCAATATGGTATGTGGACAAGTGTTGTGGGGTTTGATGGTGAGGCAATGAGGTACTCGCATAATGTTTGTTCTTTGATCCCATCTCTTCTTTCCGACGTCATTGTACTCTTCTCTGTTTTTTTTTTTTTGTTTTCGTTTTTTCAGCTTAATTGGGCTTGGATATTCGAGCCTGGAAATGATATAGCTTGACTCTCAACCCTGCCTCTGTCCAAGTCTAGGGAGGATTACTGTCCCAGCCAAGGAAAACCCACTGCCTAGCCTAGGAAGGACCACTGCCCAGTTTATAAAAAGTAACAGTCAGCAGAGCAGCCAATAACATCTTTGAACCATTTATCTCCGGATACGAGACGTAGAAAGCGGAAGGAGTGTTGAGGAGGTAAGTCCGAGAATGTCGATCTTAGGGAAACATCCAACGGATCTCTAAGCATTTGTTTCTTGTTAAGGTTTGTGGTTCTGATTGCGGCACTATGTTTCAGCTGGAGTCACAGTGAATTGTGCTGGTTTGGACACATCCCAGATGATTAATCAAATAATTAATTAGCGAATTAATTAGTGTTCACTGCATGCACGCCTGGGCGGGCTTTGTTCGTATTCCATCTTTTGAAAACTGTCTCAAACCTGTGAGTTCACGTACAAAGAGCTGGCATTTTACCTGTGATACAAATCGCTTAGTGCATTTGTATTGCCACTCGACAATGGACATCGCTATAGCTGGATACACAGTGGCACATAACACTGACGAGTTGTGGATCACGGATACGACCACGGGAAGGAAGTACGTGATTGGAGCCAGTCCAGGAGATCACTTACTTTCTGGCCACACGGACTTGACCCTAAATACGGTGGTGATTACGATTCGTTCGCCACAATAGTCAACCAGACAAACCGCTCCAGTAAGAAAGCGCACACTACACAATGCTAGCAACTACTCGGGTCCAAAACGTACCAGAACCTTTCGGACCCAGAGCTCTAATGATTCACCATCTTTCGTGTGGGCATGCATCTCTCGAGGCGCTTCGATCTTTGAAATCACTCAACGTCATGCTGTATCTGGAACATTCTAAAGACCAGAACCTTATCAAAAGCTGCCAGACGTGTAGTGAAGCGAAACTCGTCGCTAAGCTACACAACAAGCCGCACATCCCGGCTACACGCAAACAGAGCTTAGGGAGATTGACTCGGGAGCGGTGAGCAACCCGAGTAGCTGATATCGCAGCATTGTGTGATTGGCTTATATGAATTTGGGGTTTGGCTTTTACAGAACAGGCTAGGGTACGGACCGATGGGATACGGCTGAAGCAGTGATAACATAATTCACCCCCCTTCGCACCAAACCCTCACTTGGGTCAGCAACAACAGACGCGTCTGAAAAAAAACTTTCTTTTTTTTCGAACACCTCCAATGCCACCACAAGTGGTCGAATCAACTCCAGTTTTGTAAGATGATAAAACCAGGATCTCATTTGCCCTAAAAAGTATAGAAGAGGGTAATATAAAGTCAGTTCGGGAAGCAGCACGCATTTTCAATGTGTCCCACAGCACTCTTCAACGGAGGAGGAAAGGCTTAAGAAATCGCGTCGAAGCAGCCGAAGACCAAAAAAAATTAACAGAGACTGAAGAGGAAAGTTTAGTCAAATGGATAATCTCGAAGGACTCTCGCGGTCTCGCCCCGGCAGTCAATGCTGTTCGCAGAATGGCAGATTATTTGCTCGCGTCGCGTGGAACAAAAGAAAGTTTGAAAGTCGGTACCAATTGGGTTTCCAAATTTGGGAAAAGACATACAAATCTCGGCACAAAGTTCTCGAGGCCTTTTGATTATCAACGGGCAAAGTGCCAAGACCCAAAGGTACTAGAAGTTTTGTTTGATCTTGTGCATAACCCGATGCTTGCTCATGGGATCGAGTCAAGCGATGTGTACAATGTGGACGAGACAGGCTTTTCGATGGGTTTAATTGCGGCAAGGAAAGTTGTATCAGGGTCTGAAATACGAGGGAAAAGACGATTAAATCAGAACGGTAATTGAAAGTGGGTGACAGAAATTGAGAGTATCAATGTTGA